>SNQJ01S0150897.1:0-23134 GCA_010110895.2 Picea sitchensis
AATACTTTCCATAATGCATAGCCACAATACATTTCCCTCATAACAGAGGGTTGCCTTCTAGGGAAAAAAACCCTAACATAATTTCTACTGTTAGATCTGTGACCTTATAATGAACGGTCCAGATTCACAATGAATTACAATATACATTTACAAGGAAATTTTTCATTCGGGGGCTTTGCCCCCAGACCCCGCAGAGGGGGTACCCCCCTCTACACTCCCCCGCGTGGAAGAGTGTACATACTTCTGGGGTGTAAAGTATTCATGGATTATAAACACAGCTGAAAGCAAGGACCTCTGAATCAAGAAAATAATCAGGCTCCACAACCAACATAACTGAGTGTAACTTACTCTAAACTGATGAGGAGCACCATATTTTGTAGGGAAATATTCTCTAGAGAGAATATTCTCATATAAGGAAGATCACGTAGGAAGTGGAACATCTTCTCAGCAAATGTCTTGGTGAATATGTATATAGTTTGTTTGTTGGATGGACAGTACTACAAATCGATGATCCTATCATGTACTATCTCTTTGAGGTAATGAATATGGATCTTGATGTGTTTGGTCCACTGTTGTTGCAATGGGTCTTTGTAAAACTTGAGAGTACTCTAATTGTCACACCAAATGAAAGTTGGATGGTGAAATTGGATGCCAAGATGAGTGAGGAATTTCTGAAGCCAAAGTGACTAAATAGTGATGTTGACCACTCTGTTGTACTCAACCTCTGCTAATGATAGAGAAATTTTTGTCTTCTTTTTTCTTGACCAATATATGGGACCAAAACCCAAACTAAGCACATACCCAAATGTGGACTTGCAATCTGTGATATCTCTAGCCCAATCAAAATCAGTGAATCCCATGAGATCCAATGCACAACCTGCTGCATAGTGGATCCCATAACTTGTGGTGCTATGAACATATCTAAGGATGTGCTTGGAATCCTTCCAGTGTATCTCATTCGGCTCATGCATGTACCTAGAAAATTCCCCTACTTCATATGAGAGATTTGGTCAGGTGTGGGTGAGATATATAATTCTCCCCATAAGTTGTTGATACAAGGTGTTATCCACCACTGGTGTATCCCCACCATCCTCAAGATGTACCCCAGACAGAAAGGGTGTGGTTGTCAACTTGCATTCGGTCAAGTGGAATCTAACCAAAATATCCCTGACATACTTATTATGAGATAGCTTGATGCCTAAATCATCCTTACTGATCTCAATATCGAGGAAATAGTGCAGTGGAACCATGTCCATCATAGATAACATGTTGTGTATAATTTCTTTGATCGTAGCAATGGATGAGACCGAACTTCCTCTGATCAGGAGGTCATCAACATAGAGAACTAGGATTAGAAAGGAGTATGATGTCCTTAGCATGTAGACATTTGGATATGATTTGTATCTGACAAAGCATTAAGAGAGAAATTAGGCATCCATATTGGCATACCACGCTCTAGGTTCTTTCTTGAGGCCATAGAGGTACTTCTTCAGTCGACATACTAAGGATGAGTTCTAAATGAACCCATGTAGTTGCTCCATTTATATCTCCTCTAAGAGATCCCTGTGAATAAAAGCATTCTTCATGTCCATCTGGTGAACTTCCCACCCCATGTATGCCACAATGTCAAAGGCCAATAAGATGGAGTCCATATTTTCTAAGGGAGAAAATTTCTCATCATAGTCTATCCCATGGATCTACTGAAATCCTTTGGAAACTAGTCTTATATATACCTTCTCACATGTTTATCTGTTACCTTCTTGGTCATGTAGACCCATCTACATCTGACAAGCTTCCTTTATGAAGGAAGTAGAACCAAATCCCAACTTTGGTTCTCAAGGAGAGAGTTGTGCTCCTCCTACTTAGCGATTTCCTAGAAGGGATTCTTTGTAGCCTATGCATAGGTCTGTGGGTGCTAGAACCATATAGCAATGCATGGGAATCACTGATTTTGTAGTTGTGATTGCATGAGGAGGATTCTCAAGTTGAGACCTCATGCTCCTCTTATATGTTGGATCCCCCACAAGGTCTCATGCTTCCTATAGGGTGGTTTGTGCCCACTTGGGCATCTGTGGTGGCTCAACATCTGCTTGCTCATCATAGACATTCTCATAATCTTCCAAATCTGATTCTGAGATCATTTTTGAACCATGATCTAAGTGAGTGGACTCATCATCACTAATATCTGATATAGGTAGTGGTACAGAGGTATCTACATGTGGCTCTAATGGTGCATGCAAGGGTGTTTCCTCAAACTGAACATTGTGCTCAATTATGAGCCTATCAGTAGAGGGATCTAATTCTTTCCTCTTTTCAAAGGGTGTGCAGGGCCATGCGCATGATCCACATATTTAGAAGTGGGTGACTTCCAGTTTATTGCTGCTCCATGCCTCATAGGGAGTCCTATCCTTGACATATTTTTGAGGAGATCTATTTTGAATGTGGTTGGCATAGTTAAGTTCCTCAGCCCAAAGCTTGGGTGGTAGAGATATTACATGCAACATGAAAGTGGCCATCTCCTTGAGGTATTTTTTCTTCCTCTCTGCTACTTCATTCTGCTGCAAAATGTAAGGTATTTTGTGTTGCATTTGTATACCTACCTCTAAACAAAGAAGTTGGACATCTCAATTCACATATACCCTCCCATTCTCTATACAATTGATTTTGATCTTTCTATTGACTGATTCTTTGCATGTGCTTTCAAGTCTTTTAGATGCTCAAAAACCTCATACTTCTACCTAAGAAAATACACCCAAGTGTATCATGAGAAATCATCAATAAATGTAAGTAGGTACCTTGATTTTATGATGGAAATATGAGGAAAGGGTCCCATCATATCATTTTGGATGAGCTCCAAAGGAGAGGAGGCCCTTCATTCCTTCCCTTTCTCAAACTTCTCTTAGGGATGTTTGCCAAGAACACATCCTTGAAAAACTCCTTTGGAAAAATGTATGTTGGGTAAGACAATGACCATTTTATGTTACCATAGTTGTTGCATGTATTTGAATTTTAGATGCCTGAATATCTTGTGCCATAATATACTAGTATCATCAACATGTGTCAGTAGTAAAGAAGAACCAGTTTTTGCAATAAACTTACTGAAAGTATACAAATGAGATTGATGGTTTACCTCACCAACCAAAACTGTGGAGTTATCACACATATCAGATATGGTTATAGAATCATGTGTGAATTCCACCCTTTTTCTTGTATCAAAATATGTTATTTGGTAAATGGAGAGTAGATTCACGGATAGTTTTAGAACATGCAAGATGTATCAACTTTGTAAGGCCCTAAGAGACATTTTTGAATATTGTATCAACTTCATAAGGGCCTAGCCAGTGGGTGGTAACCTTACCTTTGCAATTTTTAAATTTTGAATCGAAAATCAAGGCCCAATCACTAGCTTTGAACTATTTTTTCTTAATGAATTTATCATTCCATCTAGCCCATTGTTCTTGAAAAAGGGTGGCATTTTGAAAGGTGTCTCGACGCACTTCATCCATCTCATTCAATTGTAGAACTCTTTGTTGTTGATATTCTGACATACTTAAACCCAATTCTGAAGAAATTTTGAATTTTTTTTTATCTCGAGCTCTATGGGGAGGAGTACCTTATTTCCATAAACTAACTCATAAGAGGTATGTCCAGTAACATTTTTCCATATATTTCTATAAGCCCAAAAGGCTTCTGGAATCTTATCCACCCAATTTGACCAATGGAGTTGAATTGTCTTCACCAAAATGCCTTCCAAAATATTATTTGTAGATTCCACTTTTCCATTGGCCCATGGATGATATGGTGTGGACTTCTTGTGTCTAATTTTGTATTCCTGCAAAAAATATTGAAGTAGTTTCAAGGTGAAATCTGCCCCCTGGTTAGTAACTATTTCTCTAAGTACTCAAAATCTAAAAAAAATATCTTCAAATAAGAAATTTACTACAGATTGTTCAGTAGCATGTGGTAAATATTTCAATTCAACCCATTCTGTAACATAATCTGTGCAAAAACAAACATACCTCTTTATTTTTTATGGTGGATTTATGGGCCCTACAAAATCTAAGGTCCATTTATCAAATGGTTCTATGACATCCTAAGGCTGAAGTGGAATTTTGATGGTTGCAGTAGGACGCCCCATCCTTTGAAAATTGTCACAACTCCTCACATATTGTTTGGTATCCTTAAAAATTGAGGGCCAATAATATCCTAATTGAAGAATCTCATAAGATGCCCTTTTGTCATAAAAATTACCACCGCAAGGCTCATCATGATAGGCCTTCAAAAGATAAAAAATCGAGTCCTCTCTAACACATCGGCAACTGATCATATATACTCATGTGTAGAAGATGTCTCCACCAACCCAACAATACTTATCACTTTTCCTAGAATAACTCTTTGTTTTTCTTTTGCTAAAAAGTATGGTGGAAATTTTCTTGTAGATAAGTAATTTGTGATATCAACAAACCATGGATTTTTAACAGAAACCACAAATAAATTTTCATCTGTAAATGTATCAATTACAGGAAATGTCTCACCGGGGTTATTGATTCAAGAAAGGAAATATACCATCATATTTTCCCTTCCTGGCCTATCTAACATTGTGATATTAAATTCCTACAAAAGAAGAAGCCATCTTATTATCCTTCCATTCATTATGGGTTTATTCATTAGATACCTGATAGTTGAATGGTCTAGGTGAAAAAAAAATTCATACCCTGTAATATAATGTCAGAACTTGTTTATTTCATAGACAACTTCTAAAAAATTATTTTATGTGACTATATAATTAAATTCACCAAGAGTAAGGTTTTTCCTCACAAAATAAATTAAACAATGTTGTTGGTTCTCTTTCTATCTGAAAACTGCTCCTATTGTTGTCTCTGAGGCATCTATTCATATATGGAAGGGTAATGTCCAATTGGACCCTCTCAATACCAAATTGGTAGAAAGTTTTTATTTTAATGCATTAAAGGGAACTTGGAAATTAGTGTCCCAATAAAATGTGACATCTTTTGCTAGTAATTTGAATAAAGGAGATGCAAATTTTGTAAAGTTTTGGATGAACTGTCTATAATACCCTATGTTACCAAGGAAACTTCTCACATCCTTTTGAGTGGATGGAGAGGGTAAATTAACAATGAACTCATTTTTTTCTATATCTACCTTAATACCTGCAGCTGAAATTTGATGACCAAGCACAACACCTTCAGTATGCATCATAAAAAAATTGTGTTGCTCAAAGAAAGGCATATTTCTTGACATCTATTTAAGACTCTTAACATATTCTCTAAAGGTTCTTCAAAATTATGTCCATAAATAGAAAAGTCATCCATATACACAACTACAAAATCATCTACCAAATAAAAAAAAATAGCCAAGACTTCCCTTTGAAAGGCAGTTCGTGCATTACAGAGTCCCAATGACAATACCTTGTAGGCATAGGTTCCCCGATGACAAGTGAATGTTGTTTTCTCTTGATATTCAGGTGTTATTTGTACTTGGTTATAGTCGTTGAAATTGTCAAGGAAAGAAAAAAATTTCTTTCCCACTAAGGTGTTCAAGACTTGGTCAATGAAAGGGACATGGAAATGGTCTTTTAATGTGGTCTTGTTAAGTTATCAGTAATCTACACATACCCTCCATTTATTATTTTTCTTAGGAACTATAACCAATGGTGAAATCCATTGACTATTGGAGATAGGATAAATGAATCCTACATCTAATCATTTATGTATCTCCTCTTTTACAATGTTCTTTAAGTCTAGGTTCATTCGTCTTTGTAGTTGTCGAATTGGTCTGAAATTTTCCTGGATGTATATGTGGTTTCTGAAAGTATCTGAATGAATCCCCTGCATATCATTGTATTCCAAAGAAAAGGCTTTGGAATATTTCTTCAATACATAAATTAATTGGGTTTGTTGTGATTCATCAAGATCAACATTAATATTAAGGTTTTTCCCAGGAAATATTTCAATTGGTTTAACAATTGTTTTATTACAGGGATTTGATACAATATTTATAGGAAATATTGAATCATATAAAATATGTCAAACTATCTATAGTACAGGTTTCTTGAAAATGTTTTCCTAAGAGAACGTTAACAGAAAGTTGCTTAGAATCCCTTGTAAAATTATGTTCAAATGATGAAGATGAAGCTTGATCAAAATTTTGTTCAAAATATTATGTATGTGATAATGTGTGACCCCTAAAATACAGAGGAGAATCAGGGTAAGCAAGGCAATGATTAAAATGATTATCATGTGTATTTTATTTGATGTTTAAAGCTTGAGAACTTGTTAGGACATCATCAATTATCTCATTTTTGTATTAGTGTCCTATGTCCATTTTATTTTCTCCAACTCATTAACTAATTTAGTTGCGGGGTAAAGTTGTATCTATTTTACCTCAGAACCATTTTTGATTATCATGTTTCCTGAACGACAATCAATGTATGCATTGAATGTTGTTAACCATGGCATGCCCAATATCAATGAATGTTCTCCTAATCCAGAATTTGTTTGTAATATCATAAAGTATAATGGGTAATTCCAAGAGTCTAGTGAAACAATGACATCTTCAAGTATTCCCTCAGGCTTAATTTTTTATTTTTATGCTAACTCCAAAACTGTAGGGGTAGGTATGAGAGTTTGAACGTTGAGATTTTTCATAGTGTCAGTGTCATAATGTTTATGGAAGAACCCAAATCAATGAGTGTGTTTGGAAAACAAAAGTTATTAATATATGTTGTAACAACTAGTATACATGGGTCACCATACTTTTCGGTGATTGGTGTTGTAGTTATCAAACTGGCTAAATGTCAAATCACTTGTATAGTTTGTGGAACTTTCTGATTTCTAACAGTCTTTTTATTTCATATTTCCCTTACTATTTTTTCATAGATGGGAATCTCTTTAATGTCTTGCAGTAGGGGAATTTTTATACCGATATTTCTCAATTCTTTCAAAATATTAGTTTCATGTAAAATCTGTATTTTTTGGGGGTTTTCCAACAATATCCTTTCAAGAAAGGGTGCATATTTTGTTCTTGATATTTTTCTTGTACATTGATTGTTTTTTCAATTGTTTTATTTTGATCTGACTGATTTTCCTCTACCTATGCTATCACATCTTAAGTTATTAGGGGGGAATTTGGTTTTAGTACTCTCCCTAACTGTAAATTGATTTCTTGCAATGGTGCAAAGAATTCCTCTAATTGTGCAGGAAATTCTTGTAATACCACAGGTGTGATAACATAAGTGGAAAACATATTTATTTCAACACTATAGATTGTTTTTTACTTTTGATTATTCACGTTTTCTACACGCTGAGATGGAATTGAAGTATGTCATGGTGGTTGTTGAGTTGAAGGAACTTGTAGAGGTTGAGATTGACTTAATTGTGGGGGTGGAGGATTCAATGGAAATGGTTGTTGTACATGTGGATATTATGGATAAAATGGTTGTTGATAATATTTTTGTGGGTAAGGTGGTTGTGAATAATATGGATGGGATTGATATTGTGGAAAATGATAGGATGGTTGAATACCAAAATTGTTAGTTCTCCAATTATGTTGGTATGGTTGATTGAATTTTTGTTGTGTTGGCCAGGGTTATCATGGCATGGGAGCATTCCAAGTAGTTTGTGCATAATTTTGAGTAGGAAACACATAAAATGTTTGAGAAGGTTCTTGAAACATACCATTTCTTGGTTTCCAAGGCCTCTTGGGTGCAATATTATAAAGAGTTTATGATGATTCATTGTCTTCTTGATATACTGCTTTTAATCCAGGAAGTGAGGGATAATCCTCTGTTGCATGTTTTTTCTGCAAAAATGCGAAAAAATTGGATAATTTTTAGTGGGCATTGATTCTTTGGATGCTTTTTTCAATAATTCGAGACAAAATATTGCTAAATCTGCATTTTATTCTTCCTTCGTTTTATTTGTGTTAAAAGCATCAAATTGTGAAGATAATGTACCCATAAGTTAAGTATTGAAGTTTTCTAGTAAGTTAGCAATTTATGCTTTAGTAACACTCCCTATTGCAGTTTTTGACACCTTCAAAGAGTATCCATTTGAATTTTTTCTATTTTAGCTTTTCATCTAGAGTATTTTCCACACATCTCATAAATTCGGTCAAATGGAAAAAAAGAGATATCTTCTGAACCCATTAAATTTAGAACATCTATGTATTCATCTCGAAGTCCTTTCAGAAATATAGTGCGAGTGAGATAAGGGTTTATAGTACTATGTTTTGACTTTTGTAGGTTACACAAAAATTGTTCCAAGTAATATTCTAGACTCTCATCCTCTTGTCGAGACATTCTAAAGATGTCTTCTTTGGAATTGCGAGGTTTACAATATGCCTAATATTTCCTTAGAAAAAGCTTCTTCATTGTTTCCCAATATGAAATGAAGTTTTTGCCTAAACCCATGAACCAATTTAGTGCACTTTCTTTTAAATTTGCAGGAAAAAATAAGAGTTTATGTGCATCATCTGTATAACCATAAGTTCTACATAAGATTTCAATTTCAAATAAGAAAACATCAAGATCCTTAGAAGGTGAACCATAAAAATTTGGAAGAACTGAGACAGGAATATTTTTCATTTTTACCTCATTACCAAGATTTGCAGGCACATCTATGTTGGAATTACTTCACACACACCTAGGATTTATTTTTCCTAAGTTTATTCCTTGTTTATTAGTCATAATTAGTCATTATCCAATCTTCTATATTTTAGGGGAGAATATTCCACCTGGAGAATATTCTCTTTCAGTTGACACTTCAATTTGAATAATTGAGTTGAGTTTATGTTGCATTGGTTTTTTCACCATGCAACATTGGGATCATCACCAACCCTCTACTCTTTATTCAGTCAGTTAACTGAAGACTAGTTGACTAGTTAACTCAGCTAGGTGGCAGTTCACTCCCATAACTTCTTGAGAGACTAGACTAGGTGGCAGTTTACTCTTGTAACTATTGGTGTGTGTCTAGATCAATCTAGACCAAAACTATGGCTCATTAGTTACTCATGTATCCTATATCTATTGTAAATTATTCACTATTTGAGTGTGGAATACGGTTAATGAGAATTCTTCCATTATTTCTCTCTTGCTTCTTCTTTCTCAATTTCTCTCTACAAATGTGTGTAGTATTTTCCAGCTAGATCTATTCTGTGCAGGTCCAACACATTTACATGGTATCAGAGCTGAAAAACTACTAAGAAAAATATACACCAAAATTTTTTACAGGTACAAAAGATTGAAGACAACAAAAAGATGGATTATTCACCGGAAATACTTCTCACGCCTCATAACTATTTGGAATGGAAGCCAAAAATTCTGCTTCATATTAGATGCAGAGGCTTGTACCAAATAACTATGGAAATGGAAGTAGAGCCTGATTAAGTCAATGAGAAAAATGAATTTCTCAATAGACAAGATATGGCCATAGGAAGTATCAGCATGTCTGTTTCTCCCGAACTTTTCCATCAAGTATATGAAGAATCACAAGGATTAAATCCAAATGAATTATGGACCAGATTGGAGGTTCTATTTTGGAATAAATAATATTGTGAAGATTTCATGCAGGAGGTCGAATAGATAGAGCCAGAAGAGAAGCCATCAGAAGATCAAGCCTCTTATTATGAAGAGTCTTCTACAAACGTTTTTGCAAAAATTTGTATTCCATTAATTGAAGATGATTTCTACTCCATTTCAGACTTGTTTTCTGAAATTCATGTGGAATATATATGGCATGCATCTCAGGAGTCACATCCAGACACTTTTGTGTGCACCATGCATGCATGTCAGGGGACAAAAAGAGAGTTGTGCACATCAGACGCCATTCTGATATTTTTTGAGAACACATTGAAGAAACAAATTTGATATTTGAATTCCTCTCGAGAAAATATCCAATTTAAAAAAAAAAACGTCCAAAACGGAGTCCATGAACTGAAGTTATCATTGTTTCAAAATCAACAAAATTTCAGCATTTTTCTAGAAACGGTCGCACGGTTTTCAAAATTTCATCCAAATTTATTTGGATATTATTCATTACAAGAAGATAAAGTGGATATGTGTGGAAATATCAATGATGCATATACTTCATCAGATTCGTGCAAACATCTACATCTTCAACAAAATCTTCAAAGAGCACAAACTTGCACAGTGGCGAGGTCTTCTTGGAGTGAAGGACATGGTTGCTTAGCAACTGTTTTTTGTTCCTTCTCATTTTTTATTTTATGCATTGTAATTTGAGGGGGGGGTTTGTTCCCATGATGTTTTCCCTCTTTCCTCATTTAGTTCAATGTATCTTTTGTATTTGGGTACCTAACATGGCCTCATAGCCAGGACCCATTCTTTATTTTCACCATAGTGAAGTTTAGGGGGGGTGTTGGAGTTACTTCACACACACCTACGATTTATTTTTCCTAGGGTTATTCCTCATTTATTAGTCATAATTAGTCATTATCTAGTCTCCTATATTTTAGGGTAGAATATTCCACCTGGAGAATATTCTCTTTCAGTTGACACTTCAGTTTTATTAAATACAATTATACATTATCCGCCTCCTTATATTTTAGGGGAGAATATTCCCAATCATTCTCTTCAGCCAGACACTTCACTTTGATTAGTTGAGTTGAGTTTATGTTGCATTGGTTTTGTCACCATAAACATTGGGATCATCACCAACTCACTACTCTTTGTTCAGTCAGTTAACTGAAGACTAGTTGACTAGTTAACTCAGCTAGGTGGCAATTCACTCCCGTAACTTCCTCAGAGACTAGACTAGGTGGCAGTTTACTCTTGTAACTATTGGTGTGTGTCCAGATCAATCTAGACCACAACTATGGATCATTAGTTACTCATGTATCCTATATCCATTGTAAATTTTTCACTCTTTGAGTGTGGAATATGGTTAATGAGAATTCTTCCATTATTTCTCTCCTGCTTCTTATTTCTCAATTTCTCTCTGCAAATGTGTGTAGTGTTTTCTAGCTAGATTTATTTTTTGCAGGTTCAACACATTTACAATCTATAATAGGAAATATGAAAGTGAATTCACTTTCTTATTCTTCATCTACTTCATCTACTTCATATTCTACTCTGCGTCTTCTTTCTTCCCTCTCTTCACGTGCTCTTCCTCTTCTTCGTCTCTCTTCTTCTTTTCTTTTTCTTTCTCTTTCTTCTCTTGTTATTATTTGTTCCACTATTTCTGGTATTCTATCATCTTCATCTCCTAGTCTTCTTCCATCTGGTTCTCTTCTTGGACCAACTCCTTATGCATGTGACTCAGAATCTTCCATTCATTTTCCCCAAGAGATCCAAATCTGTTTATTCCAATCTATTGGCTCATCTTCTGAATCTTTTGCTTTTTCAACAACCTCCTCTTATGAATGATTTGGTGGGAAATGATTGTGTTTGAATTAGTGGTTTAGCGGGGGGTTTGTATTTTTAAGAAACTTTTTGTTTTTTATATTTTTCTATTTGTTTTTCTGATTTAAATGAAACATGTGTTTTTTTAATAAACCTACCCTTACTATCCCTAGTTATAATTGCCTTATTCATGCAAACCAAACATGACTAGGACTTGAACACACTCACTTAAGTAAACGTGCAAGTTCTTACCTCTCATCTTACCGTGTGCACTCCTCCTAGTCCTAAATGTGTGAATCACTCAAAAAGAAAATCAATAAAAGAAAATCGAAATCAATAGAAATGTGTATCCCCTAAAATCAATTCTTTTAGTGCCTCCTAGGAAAAGGCGCCAAAATATTGGACTTCCTAGTCATCTAGGTTTCTCATCATTCCATTATCAATATGGGAAAGTAAACTTGCAAGACACAAGCACACTATGTGTAGAATTGACTTTGAATCCTTTCCAATTGAATTTTAACAGACTCATAAATAGATAGTAAAAATTATTCAATCAACTGATTCAAATTTAATTGTCAAAGGGTAAGGGGTCAAATTGTAGGTCAATCACTACTCTTACAAGTGTGCTTCTTGCAGAATGTACTCTGTTTAGTTAACTGAACTAATGATTAAAAACATTTCATAATTTATAAGTTAGGAATAACTGAATCAAATTCAAATGATTTTAAATTGAATCAAACTTAAACAACTGGAGACTTATAGATTTAATCACTTTGGGAAATGTTTCATAGAGTTGTTTGTATGGATATGAAGACAAAAGTTTATTCAATTAAGGTTGAACACTTTGAATTTCTAGGTCTAGAATAACTCATACCATAAACCAAATAGACTAAGATCTGTGACACTACTGCAACAAAATGAAATTAACACGTGATGGGAAAACAAAGCTATGAATCAACATGAATTCAAATAATCTCGCAGAAAGTTAATAATCATTGTGCAGTTATGGAAAAACACATTAGAAACATTATTTATGAAAAGGAACAAGAAAAAACTGCAAACTTAGTTATCACTGAAAGAGAATTAAATACTACATGAAACACAACACATACCAGGTGTCCTTCCTGGGGTGTTTTGCCTAAGGAAAATCAAAACATAGAGATGCTTACAAAAAAGTGCTCAAAGATTCATTGATTAATCTTCAAACATGGGTTTTTAGAAATTAAAATTTGTCTCTGGAAATAAAAGTTACATTATCCATTCACCTCTTCAGATCCCTTGTTTCTATCTTTATACAATTTATTTTTCAATCGAATATCTCCATACATCTAACTAATTACAAAAAATGTGGATCAAATATTCATTATAGCCAAGGAGACTATCTTCTTTGCTCCTTCTGAGATGGATCCTCAAATTGTTTGACTAATTGTTCCCTTATCTCTGGCATTGAATGCTATATTTTATGAACAATTTATGGATTTCCTTTAATGCCTGCAGATTTCATGTAATGTCTCCAGACTATTGATGTTGATTGATTTTGACCATGAGGCTTCATATGTTGAAACGATGGAGGAATAGGTAATTATCCATCTTGATACTTCTAGGGAATATCTCCAAGTGGAATTTATTTCGATGATTGAGGGAAAGTACCCGAAACACCTATTATCACTGGAAGTTACACTTTGACTGCTAAAGTGCAAGCTCAGTACCCATCAACAGGTTTGTAAGGTAAATTTTAAGATAAAGTGTCAAATGGGTAAAACTCAATCCAGCAATGTAGATCACAGGAAATTCTAGATAGGATGTATCGACAAAAGAGGTCTTTTCTAACTTGGATAAGGGTTTTAAAGAGTAATATGAATTTGTTGAGGGATCTAAGATACCTTTAACTCAAAATTAGGAACCAAACCCGCCTTAGAGGCCCAATTAGACTCTACAGTGTTTGATGGTGGAATGGTTCTTTATATCTTTCGATCTAGCTAATTTATCGATGGGATTTACTTAGTGATTGATAGGATATCTTTCTGTGAAAGTTCCTCCTTTAGATTAAATGTTCTATTTTTGTCTTTTCTTTTATTAGATGAGTCTGATAAAATGAGGTGTGCTGGTACAAACCAAGTGATAGAAGGGATTCTTAACTACTGAATAAGGTTGAGCCTAGGATAACCCTCATGCTCAAGCATGCAGACAACGATATTCACACCTATTACAAGTCTAGTAATAATACATTAACTTGCTGGTATTTCAATAGTGACTAAGATAGAATTATTGAAAGAAAATATGCATGCAATAAGATGGTTGCAAGAAAAATAGTTTCCTTAGCTCTACCATCAATCACACATTAACACAATGATTTTCTTTTCATCATTAAGAACAAAAGAAYTGTTAAAATATTGAAACAAATAACTTATCAATAGATTAAGAAACTCTTACTCGTTACAACATCAATTACTGAAATAAAGGTTGCAAGTAGTTCCTCTTCAATCCAATCACATAACGCCTTTGATAACAAATAAAATTTTGTCTCTGGTTCTAAACAAAACTTCTCAATTAAGGTTGTTCAAAAATAGTTCTTTACAATTCTCAAAAAGAGGGTTCTTTTTCCCAAAACCAACGACCTCTCCTAAAAGTTCAATTCCCCTATTTATAAAGAATCACTAACTAAAAATAGTTGCTACAAGTTTGTGTTAAGTAAAACAAAATAATTCCACGTGGCGCTTGATATCTTTTTTCTCTCGAAATCACTGTGTGGTTCTACTGGAGTGGATGAATCTTCTCATATTCTGACCACTTGACGAAGATATCCTTGCTTGTGTTAGCATACGGGAATATTTGATGATCCATCAGAGCTACAAGCATTTCCTTCACTTCCACTACCCATGCTTTATACTTGGAGACTTTGTCACTTAACCACTCTAGAACTACAGAAGCCTTGATCGGATGTTCCATAAAATTTTGTATTTGACCCGGTGGCATGCTTTCCACTTGTGTGATCTCCACTCCCCATGTTGATTCTTGTTATGCATGTCGGTTGATTATTTCATGCAAGTCACCAAAGTCTTCGGGTGAGATGAACTCTAGGGGGGCAATGTCTCTCATCTCTCGATTGATATTTTTCCAGATTCTTTCACACTCATCCCATCTCTTATGTATTTCTCACTGAGGTTCCTGGGCCATACTTACCCAGTATTCGACTTCTTTCCTGATCTGGGTGATGCTCCTATCCATCACCACTCGAATACCATGCTCCTTTGTGTCTCAATTGTTTTGCACTGTGCTAATGTAGTTAATTCGTTCTACATCTTGGTACACCTTTTCATACCATCTATCCATGTCCTTACAGGTTGCTAGCGCCATAAGGGTATCATCTTGATAATCATATACACATACAGTGAAAAGATGTCTTTCTCTTGTGAAATTTTCATATGCATCTTGGAACTCACTCTTTAGAAACACTGTGGCCTGTGTTGAGTCTTGGTAATATTTTTCCAAATGGTGCAAATGGTATAGATCCTTTAGTTCAACAGCTCGTTCATTTTCATCTCATTTTTCTCGATCCAACATGGCATTAGTGATGGCCATCCCTACGTCGATGAGCTCAGATGTCTTCGTGTGTTCTATGTTGAGCAGCTTCTCCTTCGTGGTGATGAGAATTGAGCTATCTAGCGTGAGTCTTCTTTTCTTTGTGGCCCTCCTCATGATATCTTTCATCTTCCTGTCATAACTGATCACCTGTATATCAGCGACCTCATCAACGAGCTCAAGGATTTTTTGTTCTCCCCAGGTCTAAGTGTTTCCCAAGCTTCATGTTGTATGTATTTTCTCTAGGACCAATTCTTGTACTTCTTCCATATGTTTTGATGGCTCGACCTTTGTCTGGTGTTCATAGGTTGGTGAGGTATCATCCAAAAATGAAGATTCAGTGATAGGATCAGTACTTACTTGGTGATTGGATGTCGAGGTGTCGATCTCTAGCTATTGCAATTACTCTTTTTTTCCATCTGAACCTAGCTCATCCCTGGAGTTGTCTTTCAGAGTCCCCGATAGGTCAATAAACGTAGTTTCTAAGACACTTTCGGCCTGATGGTATCCCTATGGAGGGTTTGGAACTGATTCATTGGGACTTGGAACAAATGTTCCCCCAAGCTCTTTCTCTTCTGTAATTGGTATCAAAGTTACAAGTGAGAACATTAAACTCTCTTCATCATCATAGATTTTTATTAGATCAAACAGGGGATTAGGTACACCCATTTCACCTGGTGTTCTTGGAATCTCATACTGGGTTGGAATGGTCACCGACTATCTATCCTGTGGTGATGGAACTCTGGGATTTTCCATACAGGTGGCTTCCTCCAGTTGTATTGACTCTGAGCTATTTAGCTCTTTTCTGATAGTGATTGGGTCAGTCAGGGTGATCCTCATCATTTCTAATAGTTGAGGATCATTCTCTAGTTGGTCGATGATTCTTTGGGCTCCCTCTAGTAATAACAACCCCCTCCTTTGTGCCTCTATGGCTTATGTTGCTATGTTTTCTTCTCTAACCCTAAGAGCTTCTTGATCCGTTTGTTCTATTGTTTCGACCTGCTCATCCATACTCGTAGATTTGAACCTAGCCATGTTTGGGTTAGATTTTATCTATAATACCTCCTCCCAGTCCTAAGCACATTCTATAAAAATCTCATTTTCAAACTTGGCATGCACGTATGGCCAGTAGGAATAGACTTGTGAATCATGTTGGAGAACTAGGCCTTTAGGGTCATTCTTGTGAAACCAACCTGTCAGGAACCTGTATTCCAGCTGACTCAAACCCTCTTGTTTAGCTTCAGTAGTGTACTTCACTATACAAAACCCTACATGGAAATCGTAGGGTATGAGTGCAAGTTTCTTGTCCTTAACTAAAGTGGTGTTATAACCCTGGAGGATATTCTGGTAATAGATTTATCCTACAATGAGCCGGTATGGTACATGAGTGGGGAGAAAATGTGGTGTTTTGGTGGCCCCAAACACCTTGATATAGGTTGTGGTTTCATCTAGGTACCAATGGCCCACTTTCAAAATCATTTTCTTCATTGCTACAGACAGCCTTGGGAATTCCTTTTTAAATATAATGAAATAAATCTAAGCGATGAATTCATTGCAAATAAGACCATAATACTTCTTGTACCTATTTTCCCATAGGATGTTGAAGTAGACATGTACAGGAAACTCTGCAATGTGCCAACTCATATTCATACCGGTGAAGACATTCCTTGCGCAAATTACATCTGGAAAATATGAGCCCATGTGAAAAGCGGGTGCTTCTCCCTCCTTTGGTGACTGGGCCTATAGTATACTAGTGCTCAATTGTTTGGAGATAATTTCTTCCCATTGAATCTACTCTCGAAAATAGCCACAGTGTATGCCAGGGGCATCCATGCCTCTGAGAACTTGTCGCAGTCTTTTTCTCCGTATAATCGACATATTAGAGCCATTAAGTAGATATATGTCTCCCTCGGATTCATTGTCCCATACCAGCCATTGCTCTAGTTTGTACATTTCTTGTCTTCCTTCCACCGGGAGGCCATTAATCGGTTGGTGTCATGGAATTATTAGAACTTCACCATGAATTCTATGTTCAACCACTCCTTTGGGTCCCTGATTTTGTAGTACTTTTGGACCTCTTTTGGGAGAAACACTCTGACACATCCATTATTCTCATAATTGATTAGGCACTTCGGTGTGCCTATGTGATTGATTATCCAACTCAAAGTCTCAATGCAGGGCAAGACTAGAGTTCGGCAGGCTATCGTATGCAAGCATGATTGTCGGATATTAAAAAAAAACATGGTCATCAAACACCTTTACATCCAGGTTGTTGTGGGGGATAAACTCCGAGTAATATTTCCAGTTAATTCTATTGAATAAATCTCCCCATTGTGGGAGCATTACCTTTGACCTAGTAGTTGCTTTTGTATCGCCAAAAGTAGGGGTTTGAGAAAATGGCTTCTTGGTCGATGTTTTGATGACTGGATCCGCTCTAGGATAAAATTCCAACTGCCTTGTCATGCTGAGAGAAGATCCTTCACCCATCTCTACTTCCTTTAATTTCGATTCCCTCGGCGAGTGTCTAGTCATTGGATTCCTTGGAGGCATTTTCCCTGCAGCTAGAAAAATGTTAGATACTGTGTTATAGACAGGATGCTAATACATAAAAATGCAACCGTTGAAATGAACAAGTTAACATATAAATATTATTTGCAATAGATTAACCTGGTTTTTTTGAAATTCTGAGAATCAAACATAGCTCTTGAGATGCTCTCTTTGCTTCTTCGGCTGCTTTGGAAATGGGAAAATTGTGTGCAGAATGGAGGTGTTTGAAGTTGTCTTAGTGATTTAAAAAGAGATAATACTTACTTTGTCGCATCAGTTATTCAATTCGGGGTGTGAGTACATTTCTACCCAATTTTCCGCCAGATCCTCATTATGTTCAAGATTAAATGCAATCGCAGGTTGGTGGCACGGGTGTAGGATATAATGTGGTTACTCGTCGATTTCAAATGCTCATTTTTCAATCTGCGCATGGAGTAGAAACGTATGCGGAGAAAAACATTAACTGGCCTATTAAATGGAAGAATACGATCTTATTCTATGTTGAAGATGTCCCATTTTTACACTAAATTAATGGGTGAATTGGGAATCGGTGTTTTAATTTGGACAATGTTCGTTGATATATCTTGGTACAAACTTCGACGTTGATCCATCTTGTCATACAAAGTTGATGGGGAAATGCTGACTTGAAAGTGTGACTAGGACATGGGGAAACCTAAGGTGACTCAAGATGAAACAAGGTCATACGAAATGCCTACACGGCAAAGACACGTGGCACTTGAAATTGGCGTCTTTGTTTAATCATGTTATTCAAAATCAAGGACTTTCATTAGCTAAATGTTCTAACAATAGGTCCTACCCTGTCGATGCAGAAAATGCATCGGGGATCGATGATCGGCAATAATTTTAAACAAGTGTTCCCATATTCCCCCCCTCGAAACTTGCCGATGCCGAAAATGTATTGGGGATCGATGATCGGCAATGTGTAAATGCAGAAATTTTCAATGATTTAACCCTTTGGGATTTCACCAATCCCCGATAAAATGCATCGGTAATTGGATGTAAAAGGTTCATCATGGCCCATGTCAATGTTTATCCCTTTTGTATTTCGTCGATGCCGATGAGAAATCGACCACCTCCTGAATCGTCTTTGCAAACAACAAGCGCACATCTACTTCATTTTTATCGATGTTAATGATACATCGGTGATCAGTGATTATTGTTACTATGTGGTCATTTCTACTTTCTCAGAATTTTCCAACGTCGAACATAAGCATGTGGGTCAAAATTTTACTTGCAGATTCTTAGTTAAAATTCCAAGTTATTTTTTTAGACACAATGGTTCCACTTTGACAGGTTCAAATAAATCCATCTTGCTCAATTAAGAGACATGAAAAAGAAATAAGAAATTCATCCATAACGGACTCAATTCAAAAATCAGAACCAATAGAAAACAAGTGGTACCCAAAAGAGAAAAATTTCATAAAATATTTTAGGGTGTGTTGAGCACTCAACAAATGGAGATTCTTTGGGTGAAAGAATAATCTTTGTTACTTCCTTCATTCTTATCTCGTGCAGAAGTTGGTTGAGAAACTAACTGGCTTCACTTTTAATAGAGTATGTCCTATCCTTGCATGTACAAATTCCTAGGTTTGTGAATATGGGTTCGCCTATGGAGTTTAACCCTTATCCCACCTTCGTGTCCTCTTGATCGTGACCCATACCCCCTTTTTGACAAGATATGGGTAAGGAATTCACTAGCTCGAGTTCATTTTAATTATCATTATTCACTCGATACGGTGTTCCTCCACTTCCAGCGAGCTTCCATAGCCCCGAAAAAGTCACCTCAATGTCACAGACCTTGCTCTGCTTCCAGCAAGCGTCCATAGCCTCGACGAAGTTATCTGCATACCCTCTCCTACTTTGCACTCATTTAATATAATTGATTTATTTGTGGCATAAATTCCCTGAGTGAGTTGGAGAGGATGTTTGTTATCTTCAAGATGAAATGGTTAATGTGAAATTATTCCTATCTTTGTCTAGAGGTACATGTGTGTTGGACAACTGAGAGGGGGGGTGAATCAGTTGTTTACCGATCTTGAACAATTATACTTATTTTTAATTCTTTACAAGGAATTCAATGACAATCACAATGATGCAGAGCAATAAGCAATAGCATATTCAGCATCAGTCACACATATGAGATACAAAGAGACAGATTTTCTTAAGGAAACCCATACAGGGTAAAAACCTCTTCTTCTTTATATGATAAGTAATATTTACATTCTTTACATTATCATACATATGAGCACCAACTCACAATGAGGCTGCAACCTCTGTTTTGCAAGTTGCTACTTGCTGAGAGAACCAACTCTTTGTTTTCTCTAGCACCAACTAGAAGGAAGCACCAACTCCCTGGTTTCTCTAGCACCAACTAGAAGGAAGCACCAACTCCCTAATTTCTCTAGCACCAACTAGAAGGAAGCTACAACTCCCTGTGTTCAAGCACCCACTTGAACCTCTGAGGACACCAGTCCTCCCTAGCACCTCCCTTCCACCCTAGATTATGAATATGAATTATTGGAACTTATTACAGTGATATAGTGTTCAATGATAGCTTACCAGTCTCATCACTATTCTGCAAGATTTCGCTGCTCAGTCTTCCTCACTATCTTCCTACACACATCCATTACACTTTTTTGTTCTTCTACCTCTTGTTCTTTCTGCACCATTCCCATTTCAATGCACCTTTTGTCTTCTGTCCATTTTAGGTGCTCCACTCCACCTCCTTCTTCACACATGCATCACTCTCAAATAGCAACAACAACCAAATATCTTCTTTGTTACACATTCTTATACTCCATGTGCATCTTGTACATGTTCTCTATCTCATTGTTTTGCATTCTCTGCATGTCGAGTGCTCTGCCTGTTCATCAGGGAAACTCTTCAGCTTCTCCATATGTTCATTCCATCTGTCCATCATCACTGGGTGTCATAATGTCTCACCATCAGTTGAGATTTCTTCATCTTTTGTTACAGTTGAGCTCAACTATTCTGTTGCAGTTACAGGCTCCAACGCTCATCCAGTTGTCAATCACCTCCATGAACATTCTTTGTTCTACTAGTAGATCCCTAGAGACTCTTCATGTTCTCTATCAATCACTTCGAAGTTTATTCAAGTCATATGGCAGAAACCATCAGTGGTTTCTAGCGGTTACTCTGAGAAGTGCGACAGTATCCCTCCGATCTTTCTTCATTTTCATCTGCACCGTTGGATTAACTTCTCTAAATCTTACGTTCATTTCGGCATTTCGCATTTCGGTATTTTGGGATCCCCGGGGTATAGATTTGTTACACTCCATGTCTTGATCCCCGAAACTCTGAAAAGGAGCTTGTTTGTACTAGCTCCTTCCCCCACGTGACCAAAGGTGGTGACCAATGGCTAGTTCGAAACTGCATAACACAATTTCACATTTTGGGACTTCGGTGTCCCTATGGTGAAGTGTTCTTGACACCTCCAAGTTACGGTATCCGAAACTCTAAAATGGAGTCAGATCAATGGTTCACACTCTTGACGATTCGACGGTCCAGATCAAACCTTGAATTGATGGCTGAGAATGTTTCACGATTTCGTATATCGTGAATTCGATAGGTTAGGGAACCCTGTTCCTTTGACTCTCCAGTCAGCGAAATGATGATATTTCGCCACATGTCCTATGGACCCAACGGTCCCGATCTTGTCGTGATTTCGACACTTCATAGGCTTTCTTTATGCCAGTCAACGGTCCACAACCCTTGGTGATCGGACGGCTCACATAACCCACTGAGATGGACAGTTGATGGGATTTTGGCATTTTTCTTTTTGGCGAATCGACATTTCGTGACTTCGGGTTTCACGATTTCGGGACTCCTGAGATGAAGAGTCTTCACTCTTGATTCCTCCAACTCCTGGTAAATGAAATCCTGGTGTGATGTAAACCTACTGACGTCACACATGCATTGACATGTGTCGAATAGCTGCCACGTGGCACTCTGATTCGTGACTTACATGTGCCTGAAATGGTGAATCAGCTTAACACTTGTCATTGCCTGATTGTGCCACATATCCTTAGCTTACATGGTTTGTCACATTCACCTCCTGGATCTGACAACCTGGATCACACCCTGATCCAACAGCTTAGATCATTTCTCCATTTCGTATTTCGCATTTTCGGGACTCCTGATGAAGAGCGTCTGTGACATCTCTATCTCATGGTATCTGAAATCTTTGTATCCATTACTTTGAGTGATGTGCCTGTTTCAGGTTTTTTCGGATTTCGCATTTCGGCACTTCAAGACTCCTGTGNGAAACTATGAAATGGAGTCTTTGTCGAGGTTCCTGTTTCATATTTTTCGGGGTTGCGCATTTCACCTTGCTCGTTAAAGAGCATGCATATTTTCCTGGATCCAACGCCGGTCGGACCACGGCCTCAGATCTGACGTTCATTGGTAAATCTCAATGAGATCCATCACTGCATACTCTGATCTTGTCGAGCTATCTCTGCATCATCTTCCAAAAAGACTTTTGGTTCCCGCCTAGCACATCCTTCCTGTACTCAAGTCATCATCGTTGTTGTACTTGCCATCAATGACAAGCATATATTGTCTATAAAACATGCCAACAATCTCCCCCTTTTGCATTGATGGAAACAGAGGCACCCCTGTTATTTTCTACCCCTTTGACATCAATGTCAAAGAAAACACGCTCCCCCTGAGCTGTTGCATTAATTTTAGGAGGTATCAGATATGCAACCAATACAGGACTCCCCCTAAAAGGATGGACTCTCTTAGCTGTGAGACAGGATGACACCTAGCTTCTGTTTGAGATATTCAAATGGTGTCTTGGCTAGGGGTTTAGTAAAGATGTTTGCAATTTTTTCTGTAGTGGGAATTTAATGGACCTGAACAATCTGATTAGTGACCTGCTCTCTCAAAAAATGATATTTTATGGGAATATGGTTGGTCTTAGAGTGGAATACAATATTTTTAGACACATTGATGGAACTAGTGTTATCACAATGAATTGGGATCGGTGCAGTGTATTTTACCTCCAAGTCTGCAAGTGTCTGAATCATCCATAATACCTAAATGCAACAGGTAGCAACAGCAATGTACTCTACCTCTGTGGCTGATAAAGAAATGGAACCTTTATTTTTACTAAGCCATGCTACTAAAGAGTCACCCAAGAAGAATGCTCCTCCACTGGTGCTTTTTCTCTCATCAACACAGTTTGCCCAATCTGCATCTGAATAAGCAGTTAACTGAAAATTTTGATTTCTGGGATACCACAGACCATAAGTCATTGTTTCTTTTAAATACCTGAATATCCTTTTGACATCTTGCAAATGACTCTGTTTAGGTGCAGCCTGATATCTTCCTACCATTCCTACATCATGCATTATGTTTGGGTGAGATGATGTGATGTACAGCGGGATACCTATCATTGATCGATATGAGCTTTGATCAACATCAAGTGAATCATCATCCTTTCTTAATTTACATCCAGTTACCATAGGTGTACCCACATGTTTAGAATCTTCCATTTGAAACCTTTTCAGTATTTCTCTTAGATATTTTTCTTGAGAAATGAACATCCCTTCGGACCTCTGAGTAATTTGCAGACCAAGAAAA
>SNQJ01S0150898.1:0-23170 GCA_010110895.2 Picea sitchensis
TCTTAGTACATGGTTGAGGGATTTTGGTTGAGGTGTGTTGCTGAAGTTGTTGGTACAGTTTGAGGCTGCATAACAGTGAGGGTTTGATGTTTGGCTGATGTGAGGGTTCATTATACATGGTTATGATTGTTTTCATATGCATGGCACATGATTAGATAGACATAGTTGCACATGGTTTGATCTATATTCTTGTTATATTGGGTATGGGATATATGTTATCAGATATGATCTATCGAGGAGATTATTGGTACAGGTTGACTACATGTTATTGGTTACAGGTTAACTACAGGTTGTTGGTACATGCTAACTACAGGTTGTTGGTACAGATTGGTACATGTTTACAATAACAAATTTCACAACGACAGAGTGACAATGGTTTCATCAATTATTTCACACTTATACTTAAGGGGGGTTGGACGGGGAAAGGATAGGTGGTTGTAGCCACCTTCCGGTTGTATATAGAGAACATAGAGGGTTGTAGCCTCCTTCTAGTTGGAGCTAGAGAATCAAGGAGTTGTAGCTTCCTTCAGGTTGGATCCTGAGAAATTAGGGGGTTGTAGCCTCCTTCCAGTTGTAACTGGAAAACAAGGAAGTTGGTGCTTCCTATGAATGTATTTCTTTTGAAAATATAAGAAAAACATTCCGTGGTTTTCTCCCACATTGGGTTTTCACGTAAAAATATTGGTGTGTTGTGTTCATGTGTGATTGCTTATTTTTCATTGCTTATGTATACTGCTCATATGGAATGTTATTGATAATCTACTCATAAAGTAAACATTGTGGTTAAAAAGGATTAAAAGTACTAATACCTATTCATTGATTGGTACATGCTTACAATAACAAATTTCACAAATCTAATGTGAGGACAATGCCTCTACTCACCATTTCACACTTATACCCTTAAGGGGTTGGACTCGGAAAGCGATAGGGTGGTTGTAGCCACCTTCCCAGTTGTATATAGAGAAATATAGAGGGTTGTAGCCTCCCTCTAGTTGGAGCTAGAGAATCAAGGGAGTTGTAGCTTCCTCCAGGCTGGAGCCCTGGTGAAACAGGGGGGTTGTAGCCTCCCTTCCGCTGTAACTCCGGAAACAAGGAAGTTGGTGCTTCTCTATGAATGTATTTTTTGAAAATATAAGAAAAACATTCCGTGGTTTCTCTCCCACATTGGGTTTTCACGTAAAAATATTGGTGTGTTGTGTTCATGTGTGATTGCTTATTTTTCATTGCTTATGTATACTGCTCATATGGAATGTTATTGATAATCTACTCATAAAGTAAACATTGTGGTTAAAAAAGGATTAAAATTAATACCTATTCACTCCCCCCAAGTATTCCAATAATTAGTATTAGAGAAGGTCCTTCAATAAGCAGTCCCACTGGAAGGAGATCACGGAATATGCTGGTGATTGGAGCACCAATGTTTGATGGTCAATTATGGGTTCTAGAGTATAAGGATAAAAACATTTTTACAGGAAGAAGGATTTGATATATATGGTGATCGGCCAGATAGGATACAAAGAACCAAATCCACTCCCCTTAACCTAAAAGGATGGAAAGAAGATTGAAGAAAACAATTCAAAGGCTAAGTGTACTATTTTGAATAGTCCTGCTAATCCAGTATTCGTTAAAGTTATGCATTGTGATTATGCTAAATATATTTGGTATAAGCTTCAAAAGATTTAAGAAGGAGATGCTAAAGTCAAGGGGAGTTAAAATCCAAAACCTTCGTGAGCTAATTTGAATAACTAAAGATGAGGGAAGATGAAGATATTGCATCCCACTTTTTACAAGTTGATGAAGTACTGAATACTATTAAAGGTATAGGAGAAGAAATGAAGGAACTAGTCATTGTTCAATCCAAAATAAAAGTCTCTACCTATGAAATTTGATCCAAAGATTTCACCTAGAAGAAAGAACAGATCTAGACACCTTGCTATTGGACAGGATAAGCTACATGAGATACCTACAACCCATGAAATGATAACTGAATGGGAGAATCCAGTTACAAAAGAAGAATAATTCCAAGCATCCAAAAAACAAAGAAAAGAACAAGCAAAAGCCAAGGCCGATAGTCGCTGGGTAAATCTATTATCCAAAAGGCGATGAAGATAAGGACAAACTTCGCCGAAGTTAAAAAGGGAACCGGTAAAAGTATAAAGTTATGATTCCATTGAAATGTTTTCATTGTGGTGGTGGCTAATACTTTTTATTCTAAATGTACTCATAAGAATAAATAAAGTGATGAAGAAGAAGATCATAAGCAGTTAGAAGAAGAAAAATCAAAAGAATAAAATAAACAAAAAGAAAATTTTCAAGAAAATTATCTACTCAAGAGAAGACAAAGCCTACATCAACAAAGGAAGAAGACAAATGAAAATGATACAAAAAGGGTACCCCTTCATGGAAATAGAAGATTCCGAGAAGCAAGGAGAAGCTGACCTCACAAATCGTGACTAATCAATGCTCTAGAAGAGCTAAGGATTGAAAGAAATAAAATCAAGTAAGTCAAGGAAGAACTAAAAGAAAAACATGGATCTCATAACTCCAATTCCGAGGAAATTGAGAAAATGATCACGAAGTTGAAGATTCAAGTGGAAGAAGACAAAATAATCAAAGAGGCACTAAGAGGCCAACTAGATGAAAATGACAAGATGATCTAAGATTGGAAGCTAAGATAGTCACTCTTAGAAAAGATCTTTAGAAGCAGGATATGCAACATAATAGCACTAGTGTATTAGACGAAATCATTAGCATTCAAAGGCCATGCCATGAAAAATATGAACTAGGATATAGTCAGATAGAGAAAGGATCAATCTCTAAGGAAACAAAACAAAGAAGCTATGCATAAATAGTTAGAGGCTCTGCACCACCTAGAAGGTTTAGATATCATAATCAATAACAAACTTTCAACAACGTAGAGATCCCGAAGAAGAAGGATTCAAAAGAGCATCATCTTTCAGAAGATCTTCCTCCCATGTATCAAACTATTTTCTTGGTTTGCTATTCATGTAATAATTTTGGGCATAAAGTCGTGAATTGTAGAGCCGTTCAACAAAAAATAAGAAAATGAACCAAGAGACCACCAAGAAATGGTTATTCAAGAAAATCTCACATGAAACAAAGAGAAACAAATGGATTTGAACTTTGAGCACTAAAGTATAATGCTACAAATGTAACAACTTTGAATATTACGTATTAAGGATTGTATGATCAATTATTCCTCCTAGAGAATATCAATGATCTAGGTGGATATTGTACACCCACCTATTCCACTATTATCTCTCAAAACAATTTTCCACCCTAGTTTCCAAAGTTCCAAACTTTTAAATGCCTGAGGCCCTAAACAATGTATTTTGATTTGGGGCCCAAGCTAATTACTAAAGTGCACTAGCTTTGGGGCCAATCAAAGTACTCTTTCTCTCCTGCTAGACCTTCCAATCTGGCATCGAGTGCCCCAAAACAAAGATCAGATGTGCCACTGAAGGATGTTCTAACCACCCCCATCGGTGCCCACAAACCTTGGATTTTCATCTTCCAAGAATTTTGGATTTTAATTATGCTAAAAAGGCCTTGGAGCCTCATAGTAACAATCATATTCTTGCTAATGCGAGTAACCGCTACATCTCTCGTGAGATAAGCCGCCACCATTCTAGTGAGTCTTCACTATGTATTTCTACAGTTTTTTTTTTTTTTTTTTTTTTTTTTTTTTTTGTTGTATTTCTTTGTTTCTAACAATATTTATGTATTTCATTCTAATATAATCGGCTTCATTTCGCTCTAAAAAATAATCAATCTTTGGTATCGAAAGGTGTCGCTATTGATCAGCTAGCGTACGTCCCCATGAGGTCCGAGATACCGTTGGTCTTGAGCTTGTCTCTCTTGAAGACAATCGCCTCGCACACCCAAGAAACCCTCCATGGTGGAAGAAAAGAAAATGAAAGAGCATACAATTCTATTAAGACCGTTGTTTGAGCAAGCTCTACGACAAAGAAATGAAAATGATGGAGAATTTTTCCCACTTCCTTCAACCCACATGCTGATAACAACATGCACGCCTTTATCAAGAGTGGACACTTGAGGCACCCACCTTCAAGGTACAAGTTAATTTTGATATTCCATATTTGAAGGGACATATAGATGCAGATTCCCTAGAAAAAGGTTAAATCAAGAAGGTTATTTCTCTGCTCACACCATCCGGCTGTGGAAAAAGATCACCTCAGACTCCCATGCCCCCACTATCATGTTCCCATCGGGAGAAAAACTTCCACTGTGAGGGAGTCAGAATATATAGTCAACCCACTTGGGATTTTGTGGATGAAGTAAAGGAACAATACTACCCTAACGAAAGTTATGACGACATGTATACAAAAAGGACCACACTACAGAAGGAAAGATACCAAGCAGTTCCCAAGTTCACAAATATATTTCATACCATGTGCACCAAGCTTGGTATCAAAGATTCCAAATGACATTTGGTTCTAAATATCGTGGGGCTCTACACGACATCCTAAACTAAAATGATTCTTCTGACATTTCATCACCTGGACACATTTCTATCGATATATGTTGCACCGAAAGTATAAATTTAAGAAACTGCACGAACGGGATTTCTGCATGCAACTCCCAACAACCAAAGTATGACAGCACAACCCTAACAAACAACAACCCCAAAACCACCAGCCACAGGAAAAAAGGATCACTCTGAAGATGAAGAAGGACATCAAAAATGGTGTGATTTCCAAAAAACCCCGATACAACAATGATGAATGTGTCACTCAAAATAGTCATTGGTGTCCCAGATAAAAGATGAAACCCTAATTCATCATTTTGATTCATAAAATACTAATAGAAGATAGATCATCGCATTTGCACTCCCACTGCTATATTGTCGTGGACCACAACAATTCAATGATAAGAACCAATAGATCCTTAAGAGGGAGTGCCTTTTGTCCATAGATGTGGGTGAAGGGGACCGCTAGCATTTTATTTTTGCTAGCATAATCCAAAATATCCTCATCTCAGAAGAGGTCGTCAAAAAATTTGGATTTTCGACAACACCGCACTCCAACCATAACATTGTGGTTGGCTTCTGCCAGTATCTAGACTCGTGGTCAACCCAACAATGATGATTTTCTAAAGTATGGCATCCAACCCTTCAAGGATGACTTATTATGTGATGTTTCCCCACCGATGTTTGTGATGTTCCTCCTCTTGGGCCATCCATTTATGTGGAAGCACCATGCTATATATATGAGTCTTCCAACCGTGAAAAGTCATCAAGTACTCTAGGGGTCATCTCTACAGAACCGTAGGTAGTTCCAACCATTCTCCCACCTAAACAATCTCATGTAGGTAGTATCTCACTACAATAATTCATCTTCTTCACAATCTTGTCAAAAGGTGAACATAAGGATATTGCAAACACTACAACCTCACCCCAAGCACCTTCTATTACCCAACAAAAGAAGCATGTCAACAAGACTGCAACAAAGCATACCCTTCTTCACACATACATCTCATGCATCCTGAATGGTTGAATATATTCAACCCCACCAACAAATGTGTTCGTGACAACCTTCAACAAGCGGCTAAACACAACTTCTCCAACAAGGCAAGTGACTAAGATTCAGATTCAACAAACGCTTCCTCTCTCTCGAAATCAACGCATCGGAGACCCCATCTGCCTGTTGAGGAGGATTGATCCAGGTGGATATTGGTGGCTACCCACCTATTCCAATGGCTCAAAAACAATTTTCCACCTTGGCGCCACACTTTTTGGTTCCAAACCGACCGCTTTGAGAGGCCCTAAAACTACATGTTTTGGGGATTTTGGGGTCCATATGACCGGAGAGAAGACACTCAGCATGGGCCAATCGAAAATAATTTCTTCAAGCGAATCTTCCAATGGTGTATCGAGTTCCCCAAACAAAGATCGTGATGCAAAAGCTATTACGCCCTTAGGAAGTTGTTGTATCAACTACCCCCATCGAGGTCTACAAACCTTTTGTTGTTTCATCTGGAGGTTAGAGTTTCTTTTTTTTATTTTAAAAAGGCCTTTGCAGCCTCCTTGTAACAATCATCTTCTTGTGACCTCGAGTAGTCAGCTACATCTCTTCTCGTAGATAACTACCACCATTCAAGAAAATTTCAGTTCTCCACTTTTACAGTTTCAACCTATCTCATTATTCAATAGAATATATTATACACTGGATATCTGTGTTATTATCATATCTATGTGTTTATTGTAATATATCTATGTATTTCCTTGTAATATCTATGCTTTCATTTTGTTCTAAAAATAATACAGATCAATGGTAATGAGTAGGCTCTTTGATCGCCAAAGGTAATGTCCCCGACGAGGTCCGAGTATAACAAGTTGGGTCTCGAAGTTTGAAGACAACCGCCTCGTGATGCTCCAAGAAACCCCATGGAGGGGAAGAAAATAAAACTACAGCATATGATTCTCGTTAATCTATTGTTTGAGCAAGCTCTCACGCCACGTGATGGACTAAATGATGGAGGATTTTTTCCCACATCCTTCAACTCCTCGCTAATAACAACAAACACGCTCTTCACTGCGACCACTTTATGCACCTCATCTTTCAAGGTACAATTAATTTTGATATTCCCATGGCTTGAAGTTGACGTGATAGATGCAGATGCCCTATAAAATGGTTAAATATGCTAGAAGGTTATTGCTCTAATTTCAGACAGGAAAAGATCACCTTCACACTCTTAATGCTCTCCCCCATGTCAAACATTGGGTGGAAACTTCATCGAGCAAAGTTCCATAGAGGAGCCTGGAATATTTGGGGTCGAGCCTACTTGAGATTTTTTGTGGATGCAATAAAGGAACACTATTACCCTATCAAGAAACTATGGGGACCAAGACATGAGATGGACCAATACTATGGCAAGAGAGGGCCAAGCAGTTCCGGAGCTCATCAATACCTTCCATACCTTATGATCAAGCTGGTATCAAAGAGTGCGAATCTAAATATTTGGTTCTAAAAATACCGTGGGTTCTACACATATACATCCAACTGAAATGAATTGGACAACTCATCACTCGTCGCTTTTATCATATGTTGTTAAAATCGGTGCATAAATTTAAGTAACTAAACAAATGACAATTCGGGTATGAAAATCCCTAACAACCAAAGTATGATAAAGAGGACCCTAACAAACAACCCTCAAAACCAGTCCAAGCCACGTGGAAAATAAGGGTCACAAAAGACGAAGAAGGACACTGAAAATGGTACGATTTCCACAAAAGCCCTCGGCACAACATCAATGAATGTCGCCAAAATCATTGGTGGAACCGCGAAACAATTCAAACCGTAAGAACCAACAAATCTTGAAGAGGGGTGTGCCTTTTCATTCATAGATGGTGAAGGGGACCATTTGCATTTTATTGTTAATAGCTGAAGCTAGAAGAACCTCATCTCAACAAAGGTCGCCAAACAATTGGATTGTCGACAAGACCACACCCCCAACCATACAACAACAAGTGGCTTCGGGCCAGGACCTAGATCTTCAGAAGCCAACCAACAATGTCGATTGTCACACGACATCCAACCTTCAAGGATGAGGTAGTATATGATGTTTCCCCAATTGGATGTTTGTGATTTTATCTTGGGCCAACTATATATGTGGAAGCACCATGCTATCTATGAGTCTCAACTCCTCGTAGTGTCATTACAGCTACTCTAGGGGTCATCTCTAGGATACCGTGAGGTAGTTCCAACCATTTTCCCACCTAAACAATGCCTCAAGGTAGTATCTCATACTACAAAATCTAGCTTCCCTCACAATCCACTCAAAAGGTGAACGTAAGGATATTGTAACCACTATAGCCTCCCCAAGCACCTTCTATCCAACAGTATGTGGCCTGAAAGACCGCAAAGCTTAAAATATCCCTTCTTCACACAAACATCTCATGTACTCGAATCGGGTTGAATAGGATTCAACCCTCACAACAACAGGTTCGTGGAAACCTTCAATAAGATAAGCAACACAACTTCTCCAACAAGGCAAGCAAATCACCAAGATTTAGATTCAACAAACGCTTCCCCTCCTAGGGAACTCAACGTAGTGGAGGCCATTTATTCCTAAGGAGGGAGGATTGATCCAGTGGATATCGGGTGGCTACCCACCTATTCCACCGGCTCAAAAAAACAATTTTCCACCTTGGCGATTTTCGGTTCCAAACTGGGCCGCTGAGGCGCTAAACAATGTTTTGGGGGATTTGGGCCCTAGAGACTATGAAAAGCACTAGCTTGGGTTGATCGTAAAACATTCTTCTCATTTAGATCTTTCCAACTCAGAGCATCGAAGTCTCAAATAGATATCGAATGCAAAAGTTACACCCTGGGAAGTTGATCGATCAACTACCCCCATCGGTGTATTCACAAACCTTTGGCTTTTCTATCTCGGGTTAGGGTTTTGTATCGAATTTATGTTAAAAAATCCCTTGAGCCCTTGTAACAATCAACTTTATGTAATGCTAGTAGTCAGCCACATCTCTCCTCGTGAGATAAGCTGCAACAGTTCTTGTGAGTCTTTCACTTTGCATTTTATAGTCTCTACATTTCTTTCCTTAATAGAAATCATGTATTACTCATATCGCTTCTAGAAATATTTATGTGTATTTCATTGTAATATCTCATTTTCATTTTGTTCTAAAAAATAATCTAGATCACTCAACAGAATATCAACAGTTATAGACATGAACCACAAAGAACATGGATAACAAAGAAGGATCAATTTATCAATGAAGAATGCACACTTGCACTACAAGCTAAACACACACAAGAGACGGATGAAGGTTGACAAGTATTGTTCAAAGCATATGTCATGTGACATGGTCAAGGCTTCTAACATTCAATAGGTTGAAATATATGGATCGGGCTTACATTTGGGAATGACAACTCATCCATAATTATTGGAAAAGGGACAATTAAGATCAAAAGTAAGGATGCCAAAGCAATAAAATGTTTTATTGGTTGAATATATGAAACACAATCTACCAAGTGTAATTCAACAAGGACCAATGACACATAATTGTGTTTGATTTTCAGAAATGTGAAATAAGAAAGCGTATATACGTAGATTGCGGCTACAAATGTAATAACTCAAAGAAACATATATGTACTAAACGAAATTGCAAAAGAAAAATGTTGCTTAGGAAAGGAAGATGAAATCTGGTTTGGCACAAAAGAATGGGTCACATAAAATTATAATATTTTCAAGGTCAACAAAGCAGGTAGTAAGAGAAATGATCGAGATCTTAAGACCAACAAACATTCTATGCAAACATTGTTTACGTGGAAAACATACTAAGACAAATTTCAAGACAAAGGAACACCCACAACAAAACCGCTAGAGATTGTACATACCGATCTAGTCAGACCGACAAGAACAAAGGGACTAAAGGTGAACAATACTTCATGATATTGATTGATGACTCACAAGGATGATTGTAGTGTTCTTTTCTCAAGAAGAAGTCAGAGGCATTCTGAAACTTCAAGTAAGACATACAAATAGATGGTTGAAACCAAGTTGAAAACCGCGTTTGAGATCGACAATGGAGGAGAGCTTCTTACATCAAAAAGAGTCTGGCTTCAAGTAAAGGAACATGGATAAATAAATAATTCTCAAAGAGCTAGACACCCCTAAAAATGTGGAGGGCCGGTAAAGGAAAAACATAACAAGATGTGAAATGGCCGTAACCATGTTAATGGATTCCAAGTTGATAGACGCCTTTGGGTACAAGCAATGCATAATGCAATCGCCTCACATTCAAAACATAGGGAATGCTTAGAAATAACAATAAGAATCTATATGAGCTATGGAAGGGAATACCAACTAATGTGAAGCAACCTTAGAGTATTTGAAGAAAATGTTACATCAAAAGGAATGACCTAATAAGATCGAAAATTTGATTCTCGAAGTTGATAAAGGCATACATTGGTTGGGTACTCAAGAAAAATGGAATCATAGAAATTCTTTAATATAAGACTCAACAAGATAGTGGAAATAACCAATGTGATGATCGATGATACATGTGGATGAAGAATAAAAGAAGAAAACAACATTGTGAGGAACATAATCATGAAGAAGAGTTAAAGAAAGAATAAGTAGAAGAAGAAGAGGAAGAGTAGTTAGACTCATAGAAATAGAAACATGATATTTAGGTACCTCCAAAATCACCTAGCAGATGAATGCAAAAGAATAATCCAATGGAATATATTATTGGGAATAAATATGCAAAAAAGAAGTTAAACCAAGAAGAATTTGTTCACTATATCAGCTAGCACTACTATCTACTACTGAGCCTAGCAGCTTTAAGAAGACAAGAAGGATGAATTTTGGATCAAATCTATGAATGAAGAGTTAGATCAAATAGAAAATAATCACACTTGGGAATTGGTTCCAAGGCCAAAACATAAGAATGTGATCGACACAAAAAAAAAAAATCAGGAATAAATTGAATGAAAATGGACAAGTTACCAAGAACAACGCAAGGTTAGTATGTAAATGTTGTGTTCAGTTTGAAGGTATAGACTTTGAAGAGACCTTTCCCCAGCCTGCATGGATGCAATTAGGTTGATTCTAGCTTATGCATGCTCTAAGAATATTAAAGTGTATCGATGGATGTAAAATCAACATTCCTAAACATAAATCTAGAGGAAGAAGTCTACACTGAGAAACCTTAAGGATTTAACGAGAAGGGAAAATTTTTTGCAGGCTGAAGAAGGTCCTATATGGTCTTAAACAAGCCCTCAAAGCATGGTATTCCAAACTGGACAACACTACAACATCAAGGGTTCATGAAAGGAAATGCAGACAATAATTTCTACATAAAGGTAAATCAAGACAATATCTTGTTATTGAATTTTATGTTGATGATGTTATCTCTTTGGTAGTGATGATGACAGATGAGTCAATTTTTTTCCAAAGACATGCATAATGAGTCTGAGATGTCACAGAATGGAGAATTGTCCCTTCTTTGGGACTCAACATATTCTTAGAAACACAAAATGTTCATCTCTAATTAAGTATATCGAAATGCTAAAAGCTTCTCTTTGGAATGGAAGATTTCAAGCCAATCAATACCCCTATGTAGACCAGCTGCAAGCTAAGAAAGGATGATGATTCAAAGGATGCAGACTAGAGACAATATAGATAGATTATTGACAATTTACTTTACGTGACATCTTCTATATTAGATGTGATGCAGGAAGTTGGAAATAGGTTAAAAGGTTTCAATAAACACCAAAGAAATCACATGTTATGGAAGTGAAGAGAATATTTATATATTTGAAAGGTAAAAACTAATTTGGTTTATGGTATCCAAAAGGAGTTATCTTATATCTTACTCTCCTATATATTGATGCAAATTGGGAAGGAAGCATTGATGATAGAAGAAGTACAAGTGGATAAACTTTCTACCTGGGTGAGTGTCCGTATCCGGTTAAGAAAGAACAATATTCAATATCCTTATTCAATAGAAGCAAAGTACATTGGTAATAATGACATGTTGTACCTAGGTACTATGGATGAAGCAAACTTTGAAGGATATACATATTGAATATGACGATCCTATTCCAATATTTTGTGACAACACTAGCACCATCAATATCTCAAAGAATCCAATGATGCACTCCAAGAGGAAACACATTCCATCAAGTTTCAATTTCTATGGGAACATGTTGCATAGAAGAACATCGTGGTCAAGTAGCATCTTGGAACAAAAATAACATATCACATATATTCACCAAAACGCCTCTAGAAGCCTTTGGGTATCTTCTCGATAAACTTAATAGTTGCAATTCCCCATAATGAATTTTGAATGATTTTCATATGTCATAGAATTCAACCAGGGAAGCACCAATGATGAGAAAAGGACACCAACATAGGAGAAACCCAAAGGACAATCTAGATAGGGGGAGCAGCCCCATAGAAGATGCCCTTTCCATTGATCTCCAAAGTTGGGAGAAAAATATATAAGAGGCATGGACATGGTCATAGGGGAGTGATGGTCACAGGGGGAGTAAGAGAAACATTATTAACATGCATGGTGTTGCCATAAATGAAAAAAAGGTGAATACTGTTGATAGATTGGGTTGGTTTTCATTGATGTCAAACCTTGAAGCAAGTCCAATAGAAAAATCTGGAAACCTAACTATGGTGGTTAAGGAACCCGAGTTTGTTCAAGGTATTTGTACATGAATATCAAGGAATATTTGTGGTAGTACTATCATGATGGATAGGGTACATGTCATGCCATTTGCAATGATATATGTGGTATGCCATGTAGTTGGATGGCTGAGGAGATATGGCTTAGCAGTTGGAGAACCCTCATGAGTTATCTAGAAGCCCTATAAGGTCAAAGAAGTCAATTATTCTAGAATATCCTAGAAGAAGCTCTACTAGTCAAAGTGGTTGTAACTAGGAGTTAATCATGGTAAAGTTGTTGCAATAAGAAAATAATTAAAATAAATTAGTTGCAACAAGAAGTGGCTAGTTTACTATTTCATGGATAAAGTGGTTGCAAGTGGGTAAAAGTAGTTGAAAGTGGGTTATCCCTAAAAGAGGGAAGTTCGGTAAAATAGTTAGAAGATAACCCCTGAAAGGAAGCCACTTTGAGAGTATAAACAAGAGAGAAAAGGACTCCCATTATCACCCATTGAGCACATTGAATATCTATCACTGTGTAAGGCTTATTGCAGGTAATCATTGATACATCTAAATTTGTGCAAGTTTGAGGAAGTGAAGGTAGAGTGACGACAAGGTTTCATAGCCACAGTGGAGAGAGAAAAGATAGAGTAAAACCCTAGTTAGGGTCATCCCCACAGGTCACCCAGTAGATGTCTTGAGAGGCACCCCACGAAGCCATGAGGAGTTCGGCCACGAGGCTCCTGACACCCACACCCCACTTACTGCCATGCGAGAGGGCACCACCATACCTCGGTGGATGAGAGGTGATTCAAAGTTGCAAGTAAAGAAAGATCACATGAAGGTCTACAGTGATCATGTATAACAAATCTATCTACAAGATCTAAAGGTATATGCTTATGTGTTAGCTTGGATTCTTGGGGTTTATTGTTGAGACATGGTTATGAGAGATTGATGATTTTTCCTAGAGAGACTCTTAGCTACATGGTACATACTGTATGAGATAGATCTACAAAGGTACATTGTCGGTGGCTGTCCGGTATTTATCATTGGTACATCTTGTATTGGGTTGATTGTTGAGACATATCTTGTATTTCTTGGTACATGGCTGAGGGATTTTGGTTGAGGTGTGTTGTTGAAGTTTTTGGCGTATAGCTCTGAGGTTGCATAACAAGTTGGGGTTTGATGTTTGTTGATATGAGGGTTTATATTATACATGTTTATGATTGTTTTCATATGTATGGAAAACGATGAGAGACATAGTTGGATGGCCAGTTTGAGCTATATTCTTGTGATATTGGGTATGAGATCTATGTTATCAGATATGATATGTTGAGGATATTATTGGTACATGTTGTTGGTATTTGTTGGTATAGGCTGATTTCTGGTACAAGATTGACTACATGCTATTGGTATAGGTTGACCACGGGTTGTGGGTACAAATTGGAAACAGTTTCACGCTGATTCTTCGCCTCCCGTTCAACCCGGGTTGTGTTTTATGTTATAAAGCTTGTGGCCTCCCTCTCAGTTGGAGCCGTGAGAATTAGGCGCTTGTAGCTTACTTAAGGTTGGTTTGTTCAGGGGGTCGAAGCTCTAGGCTGTAGCCTGAAAACAAGGGGAAGTTGCAGTTCCGCCACTTTTGACAATATAAGAAACTATTCTGTGTTGGTTTTCTCCCTCGCATTGGGTTTCCAACGGTGTCATTGATGTACTGGGTGAGTCTTGGGCTGTGTGTGATTAAGTTTTTATGTATACTTCTCATAGGGAATGTTATTGATAATCTGCTCATAAAGTAAACATTGTGGTTAAAAAGGATTAAAAGTACATGAGTGATTCACCCTCAAGATTCCAACAGATTAGGGACTTCAACGTCTCTAGTTGTAATTTGGTTGTTGTGGAAGAGTTTAGGTCGGCTGAGATGTCCTGGGTGTATGTGAGTAATCGGGATCCAGATTCCTCTTTGGGTATAATGAGGGTTTTCGAACCCCAGCTCCAGATAGATCAGTAGGATTTAATCCTAGTTCCAAAAGTTGAGAAGGACAACTAGAGAGTACTCACGCTTCCCTGATGTTGTGATGTGGACTTTCAATCCCTGTTGTCATCACTTTGGGTGGCTTATACTAGTCCAACAAAGGATGTTGTGGAAGATGTTGGAGCTAATGGAGGGTGTTGTGGAGGATATGGTGAGATAATTAAAACCTATAAGTAACATAATCAAAACTAAATTCGGATTGAATTTCCTTGAAGGCTGAGGTGTATGTGCCCCATATTATTATTAAATATATAAATAAACAATAATAATATATATTTTTAATAATTTCCCAGGCACTTATATGAATAAAATAAATTAAGAAGTATAAAATAATATACTAAAGGGGGCTGGCACTTAAGAATATTTGGGTAATTAAAGAAAATGGTAAAATAAGTAACCACAATTATGGAGAAACCTCTAAAATATAATAAAGAAGTAAAAAAAGGATCATAGGGATCCGATTCTTTACCACATATGAAATCTATATAAAGAGGGAAAAGAAGGAGAAACACATCTCTATTTGGTTAATCTATAGAGAGGAAACAACTAAAGAATCCCATTATTAGAAGGGGACACGCCCATGGTGACCCACTGTTGAGAATTAAGGTAGAAAGGTCTACATTTGGGTGGGAGATTCGTCCCCCATTTTGTTGTTGTATTTTTTCAGATCAATTTTAAGGTATCATTACTATCTCCAGTCCCCATACTACAGGTACGTTGGCTTCTTCGAAGCAGGTGAGTCCCTCATCTCTCAGTTCCCCTAACTTTATTTGAAGCTTATGTAGTAATTTTAGTAATTATTTTGTTTTTAGAACGAGCCATTACATAGTCGCTCATCTACTACAACTAGAGTAAGGTTTATCTTATTGAATGAATTTTGTAGAATGATTGTAAGTTATTGTACTTAAATAAATTTTCATGATACTTATTCCTTACATGGGTATAATGTATAATCACATGCAGAATATCAAAACCTTATGAACCTTAATGAGCTTTAGTATTCATTGCAAAAGGTGATGGCATGAAGATAGATGACAAGGGCCAAGTATTGAAATTTGTAGGAAATGGTACATGGTTTCTCAATGATTTATGGCATGGGTTCACTAGGGAGTTTTCTTGAGAATACCATTAAAAATGGAAAGAAATATCAAATGTAAATAAGAGCCATTTGTCAATTGGGTCTACCTTGAGTGGTCGAGAGAACTTTTTTTTATCCTCTTGACCTGGGTTCAAATCCTACTTGTGACATGTACATTCTTTATATACCGATTATTTATTGGGGATCTTCATGAGATAATTATTGATTGGGGATGACAATATACCAACAATTTCATTCTCCTTATGGAATGAAGGGTGTGAGTGTGGTAAATGGAAACAAATAAGAGTCATTTGTTGGATACCCTTCTACCAAAAAGGAATTTTTTTACGTTGCCAAGACAAAAAACAACCAAAACAAATGAAATAATAAAATTAGGTAAAATTTGAATCCATAGTTTGCTCTTAATTAATCTATATAGTTTTCTTACTTCTCAAAAACTATCATGTCTCTTAGATCCAATGGATAACTTAGTCAATTCAACCTTTTCCATTAAGTTAGAATGCTTAAGAAGGTCAGAGGATTCATTCCCATCAATTCTTGGGGTTACCAATCACTGTTTTGGTTGTTAGTTAATACTCTCTCACATAATGGAAAATAGAGGAAGATAGAAGAAATTTGTGGAGCACTAGTAAAGTACTACCTTCTTCACTTTGAATTCTTAATAGGTAGGAAGGAGAAAAAAAATCATGTTTCTTAACTATGTTTTACACCTATCTTATTTTTTTTTTGAATTCTAGAGAATTGCAAACAAACCAACTGACATTGATATAGATTTCTACAAATCCGTTTGCAAGCAACTCGAAAGAGAACATAAAGAATATGATCAAACGCCACTAGGGTAAGAACTAATATATTATTTGAGAATATCATTTAAAAACGTTTATGCCATATTTTGTATCAATTCATTGTATTTTTAATATCATTTTATTTTCACATACATATAATAATCCAAGTTAAATTAAAAAACACTACACAATCAGAAAAATAATATGTTAGAGGGAGATTTGTAAGTTACATTTTTTTTAAAATATTCATTAATAATAAATTGAAAGGTGATTATATACTCAGCTTATTGTTTTTTTTAAAGAGAACATGGTGAGATGGGTATGCACAAACCAACCTCCCCAAATGAATTGAATTATTCCCCAAAGAATATATATGTCAAAATGGTGGAGGACACAAATTTTGTAGAAGTTGAGTAATTATAATTAATTTTGTTTTAAGTATGAGAATTTAGTCATTTTAATTATTAATTATAAGCGTGTTAATTCTTTTCTATTTTTTTTGTTCTTATAGAAGAAGAAGAAGAGGAGGAGACTGATGATGATTCCACCAAATGCCATTGATGATAATTACTTGATCTTACTATTGTCTCAAAATGTTTGACATCAATGGACGATTTAATTTTATTGTCGTACTAATATGATTCACATTTCTCTGGCACATAAATAGACTACTTGTTAGAGGGAGAACAAATTTGATCATGCATTTAAGATTCAAATTTCCCACGGGGTGGTGGTAGACCACTTGTTACAAGGAGGAAAATAACTATTGTATATAAATTAATGTGTATTTATACATGGTTTTTCCTCTATTTTGTGTATTGTGTAGTAAAATATATCTGCTAATAAATTATAATTCTAAATTCAAATTGAAAATAGAAATTGATTAGAATAAAATGAAAATCAACATATTGTAATTAAATGTCTTGAAAATGAAAATGTGGAGCTTGCAATATAAAAGTTGTGACAACATCTATAAAATATAAAATATGATAGAAACAACATGGACACAACTTAATATGGATTGGATATGGATAGATTACCTAAAATGAATGGATATGGACTCTAAAATAGACACATAAAGTGGAAGAAATGGATGCTAATATGACTCTATCAAGGGGCCCAAAAGGATGCAAAAGAGGTGTATTCAAGACATAAACAAGACAAAATTCGAACACCATTGAACTACAACAAAGACACGTTTTGGACATAACTCAGAAGTACAAAGGACATAGTATGGTCATAACAAGGACAAACCAAGGACACTTTCAAGACTCTAAAACAATGCACTAGAGGCATAATTGGGATTCTCAACACACCATTAAAACACAACTTAGACACATAAAGAACACGATATGAATGCCATTATGATGCAATGTTGACCAAAGGGACACAATGGGGATGCTAAAGGGACACAATATGGATGATCCTAATGGATGCTCTTGGCACCATTAAGACAAAACATGGATGCATAGAGGATGCAATATGGACTCCATTAGGATGAAATATTAATAGAAGAAAGCATGTTGGATGCATAGAGGATGCAATATGGACTCCATTAAAAAAAAATGAGCATTTAACAGGAGTCCATTATTATATCGATTTTGCATTGAAAACACAGTGTTTCTGGTGTCTTCTAATTTTGGGCTCATCGTCCCGAATTCCTGGCTGCCATTCCTTGCCTCAATCTCCCAAATTCACCTAGAAACACAGGGGGAACTGCACTTGGAACGAATTGACCAATACAGATGAACAAAGCAAGAGTAAATATTTCTCACCCAAGGGAGAGAGATGAGCCAAAAAGAAACCATGCTTAGCATAAAAAACCTCCCACACATGAGTTGTATCTCCATCCCCCGCCTCCACCTTCTCGGAAATCATGACTGGAAGCTATGAAAAATTTGCAAAGAGCCATGACCATCCCACATTGGAGGGGAAACAAACGTTCAGACTGTGGATAAGATTGGTCACGTCGAGTGATGATATAGTGGGCTCGTGGGAAAAAAATGCCAGACACACATTAGGGAGAATGAGATGACGATTTGACGACTACTCATTAAATTGAATTTAGTTGAATTTGATTTGGATTGAATTAAGTTTATTTGAATTGAGTGACTCTATTCACCATACATGCTTTCTTCTTGAAACCTTTGCATGATAGGTGGGAACCATGGAATTTTCAAGGTTCAAGATAGAATACCTATCACTTCAAGGTTATGTATAACATACCTCTCACTTCAAGGTTCTAAGCAAGAAATTTACATGATCCTTAACATTTTTCTTTAAATCAAATTGAGTATATAAAGACTTATCTTTCTTAAATTCCTATTATAATAAAACTCAAAAATTTAATTATATTTAAAATCAATTCATCATAATTATATTTTAAAATAAAATTGAGTATATAAAAACTTATCTTTCTTAAATTCCTATTATGATAAAAAACTCAAAATTTAATTATATTTAAAATCAATTCATCAAATTGAAAAAGTTTAAATAAAAATATTTATTTAAATCAAATTTTATAACTTTAATTTAAATATATACATAATAAATGTTAACCAAAAAAATAAACAATCCATATAATAATCCAATATAACATATACAATCATAAATAAATAATCCAAATATTAACAAATTAGAACATTCCCATAAAAAAAAATGCAATATATCATGAAACAATGCCCCATCACCTACATTACCACCCCTCACCTGTGCTAGAACCCCATCACTTACCCCATGTATGCCATCCAAATCCTTTGAAAAATATTTTTTTATCCGGTGGTAAGAGAACAAAATTTAAAGGATACTAAGTTTAATTTCGATATAAAAATTTAAGATAATATATTTAAAATAATGATGCTTAAATACTTGCATATAGAAGGAACCATGTAAATTGTACTTTGACTCGTATATCCTAACCCACCACCCTAAACATGATAAATATAATAAAAACATCATCATTAAAAAATAAATTGTATTTTAACTTTGAAATTTAAACATAATCAAACATTATCATTAACAATTATAAATCAAATTTTAATTTGAAATTTAAAATTTATATCAAATTTATATAGATGTCTTTGTGTTGATTCATAACTCTATATTAGGTGGCATCCTCAATGTGGTTTCATTAGGATTCCAATACCTAGTGTGAACTCATTTATGTGTCTAAATTATGATGTCATTGACACGCCTCTCTAACTTAATCTTTGAGTAATGAGTTTCTAGTCGATCATACCCACATTCTTTACCATGGTCATATAATAGGGAGTCAGTTCTTATACAATCAAATTTAACAAGCAAGACAAACTCCACAATAAATGTTTTGTGAAATAAATAACAAAAACTCATCATTATGTGGGAACATACCCCACCGAAGAAATAATTATAAACTTAAAGAAAGCAACCTAAACCTTAAACTTACATGGTTTAAGTTTTGTAATCATCCTTTAATTTATATGTGAATACCATTCACATATTTTCTCTTAATAGCTTAGCAATCATAGATGAATTGTTGATCCCAAAAACATCTCTAGTTATCCTATAAATTTTCTCCAAAATCATGAGTTACTAATTCAACCCATATACTGAAAAAACCATTCTTCAACATCATTGTCTACATTGATTAACATTGATTAACAAGTTATGTATAACCTTGAATACCATATATTTTCCTACTACACCATTAATTCCACACTTAAATTTAAATTATTTTAATGTGACTAATCTCATTTTCTCAAGGCACATAAGAATTCCAGTTTCTACTTTAATGTGTCTAATCTCATTTTCTCAAGGCATAAAAGATATAGGAGGAATTTTCTAACTAAAGATTTTTGCAAGCTAGATAAAATTGAATATAATTACAAGAACATGATTGTATTTAAAAATAAAATAAAAATTTCCATTTTGATCTCTTTATAAAACATTCAAACTCTTTCCAAAAAAATCCATAATTGAACATGAATACACAAAATTCCTTTCTTCTTGATCTTTGCACTATAAGGTGCACTCCTACTCAGACACTTGTTATGAGTTTTCGAGTGACTAAATGATATGGTCATCAGAAAAATTAAAAAAATATCAACATGATTACAAAGCTTCCAAATTTGCAATTATTATAACTTCTCTCTACAGTTGCAATAATTCATGTATAATTTTAAATAAAAACTATTTTTATCATACATCTTTATCATACATTATCATACATTGGAGTTATAGGTGTATGCCATCCTCTTCTAGGTCCTAAAGACATTACTCTAGAGATATGGGTGGTATAATAGTCCTTGGATCTCAAGAATCTTTATTGGAATCCATAGTGAGATTAATGGTTAAAAAACATGTATTTCTTCTCTAAGAGGTCACAAGTTCAAATCCAAAGGGAGGTCGGGTATGTATACCTCCGTAAACTTTACCAAATAAATCACTGATCGAAAGGGGTCCCTTGTCCCACAAACAAGGGATCTCATACTCCAATTTGGTATGGCTTGGTCATGGACCTTAAAAATAAATTATTATTATTATCAATATATTTGTATAAAAACACCAATTTAATATATGTGAACCGGGATTTTCATAGATGAAAAAACCCACCTAATAATATATAAATTTATAATATTTCATTAATATAAATTAAATATTATTGTTTCATTAATATAAATTAAATGTTACTATTTCATTAATATAAATTAAATATTTGCCTGTTTCATTAATATAAATTAAATGTTATTATTTCATTAATATAAATTAAAAAATGACAATAGGCAACATAAATGTTGTCAATTAAAAAAAAGGACAATAAGCCACATACATAAGCTAATAATCTTTTCCTTTTAAATGCTAATAGCGGACACCATCTGTCATTTCTTTATGACTACATGATTGGAAAAAGAACAACAAAAATGTTGTAACTAAAAAATTATAATATATTTTTATATTACAAATGAAAATCTATAATATATTTTTATACATATAAATATAAATGAACTTTGTTAGATGAAAATTATAAACTTTTATCTATAGATTTTTTCCAATACTTTGTAATTACATTTAATTTATTTTTAATACAACTTAAAATATACACCAATTCAAATATTCTAAATGTTACATATCACACTTTGTTTTCCCACCATTGAGGTTCCTAATATTTCCATAAAGCCTCAATGGACGCATATCGATCTCTTAAGATTAAGATCAGTATGTAATTTTTCACGTATCAAACTTTGTGAGGTTCTTAATGTTACCATGAATCCTAAATGGTTACCATATCAATGCCTTAAGATTAGATTAGTTTCCTTGTGGTAATTATAATTACCAGCTTGAATTTGGATGAATCAGATATTTATTTAAAATGATCTATTCTCAAAATCACTCTCACCATTGTGGATCAGAACTTTACCAGAAAATGTTTATGGTGAATGTGCTAAATCTTTTATCCCCTTTCAAAATATTATAGCCACGAGGAGGACTTTTCATAATGATGCATGCGCATAGCCCACCCCCTAAATAAGATTTGGAATCTTGAAGCTTCCAGAAGGTGGACGTGGCCAAGAAGACTCGATTTCCTTGAATTTCGTGGATTTGTTATGTATTGTTGTTTTGACCAATTAATTAGAAGTCCGGGGAGAGGATCATGGATCTGCAATGACCCGATCCGATGTTGTAATGTGTTATATATATGTAAGCCTTAGGGCGTTTGGGAGGAAGCAAAAAAATGTAAAATAGGTTGAGAGGGTGACTAGGCCCATAGAGGCCGTGTATGTGTAATTGAGCTCGATCTAATGGAATGATGTATTTTATTGTATTTGGGTTTCTATTGTTGTGTGTGCAACCTTATTGAATCTATGAATTTGAATGTATGTGTGTGTGAGAGTTCGAGAGGATATGTTGCAGGTTGGAGAATGAGAAGTCACATTCCATTGGAGGAGAAAGATCAACCGTTGATCACAGTAGGATCAACGATGATATATGAACGATATCGGGACCAATCTATCAGAGCCTAAACCATCGAAGATATTTCGAAAAGGCGACAGTCCGATGACCTTCGGAGTTATAAACGATCATAATGTTCAACAGAAAGAGAGAGACCTTGACTAATGGCTAGGACTGCTTAGATGAAACCGTATCACTTGATCCGAAGGAGGTAATATGTGGCAGTTCATCATAGTGGCATGGGAGAGTTGTTGGAGTAGGCACAACTTATCGGAACCGATAAGTCGGAGTAGGACCAACACATCAAAGTCATTGGAGTTTGAGGTTTCAGACTGATTGGTGTTGTTGTCAGAGTCTGAATTCAGAGTGACCCACACAACTGAATTCCGATGATGACACTCCGATAGAGGAGGAGTCCAATGGTCTATGGGAGTTAGGTGCCCAAAGAGATAAGAACTTTGTCTTAGACCAAGGTTATATGGAAGAGGCTGATAGACCTGAACGAGTGGTGAAGTTCCTATGAACTTCACGAGAGGCTCTTAAGGAGGAACGCTATTGTAATCCAATGTACAATATGTGAAAGGAGATTGAGGAGTTTTATTGTTGTTGTGGACAAATGTTCATTCCATTTCATGGGCCATAATCCACAAGTCTGAGGATGGAATTCACTGATCTTCATGACACCCATAAATGGTCTTTCATCCCATAACTTCAAACATGTATAATTTGCGTTAAAAACATTAAATTATAATTAAAAATTTGATGAAAACATAATAAATTCAAATATTTCTTAATAAAATTAGATAATTATACATTGTAACCATTTATATATACAAATGATAGAAATTGTTGTAACTTCCAATTTCTTAGAATTGAAATATTATATTCCTCAAAATCAAATAATAATATTAATAATCTTAATGGAAGGGAATGAAGTGGGAAGCTCTCGACGATTTAAAATCTATCTATTAGTATCTTCGCCCATTGATTTACTCAGAGGTAGGGTTCTCTAAGCTCTTGTCCATGACTAGGGATTCCTTTCCTACTGTCATGGATGCCCATGCATTTACAATTACACATAAGAGGCATTCAAGACATGGACAAGATCATATCCTGAAGGGATACATTAAGGATTTCATTCTCAAC
>SNQJ01S0150899.1:8493-28428 GCA_010110895.2 Picea sitchensis
TTATATAACAATCAATATGCTCTTGACTGCATATTATTATAGTAGACCAAAAAATTGCAGGATTATTCTAGTAGTGACCAAACATTCGTGCTGTTTTCCTAAAGTGTAACATTAGGAATCTATTTTTTAATTTTTTAAATATTAAAAAGCATATTTATATAAGAATCAATATGCTCTCTTGACTGCATATTATTATAGCAGACCAAAAATTTGTAGGGTTTTCCTAAAATGTAATATTGGGAATGTATTTTTTTTTTTTTTTAAATTATTTGAAATCATTTTTGAAGGATCCAATTAGTTAAGTTTAAGGCATTCTATTAAGAGAGAGTTCTTCTGCAAGTTTCCTCCTTTGTCAAAGGCATATGGTAGCATGCTATGTTTCTACTTAAGGATAAGACTTTAGGCTATGTAACATCTTACCGGATTCATCAAAGGGGCATATCGAAGCATGCCACATTTACTTATGGATAATGTTGCGAGGTTATGTAACATCTTACCCGATTGGTAAAACCACCACCTGAAGAAAACCAATGCCTTTTATCAAATAAAGGATTTTATTTTAGGGAAACCTCTTCTTCACATCTCGAGGCCGAGAGCAGTGATGCTTGAGTTCGATGTATATTTAGTGTGTATGTCATTAACCGACCTATGTGCTTGGTTATCTTTAGGAGTCTGCAGATCGGTCTGTCGTGGATTCTATGTATTTTCCTACATACCCCTTTATCGGTCTGTCGACGTTCATGTGTCTTTGCCTACATACCCCTTTATCACAAGGGGCTTTATCGGTCTGTCATGGCTTACGTGTATTTTCCTACATACCCATTTATCACAGGGGGCCGAGCCAATGAAAGGAAAAAGGGCCTTCATGGAATCTTGAGGTATATGTAGAGGACGATACGAGGGTTTCAATGGTTTTACCGAAGTGCTCTGGGGTTCCCTCCATTGTGGAAACTTCTCATGTTTCTAATGGACAAGGTTTCATTTTCTGTTTGGCACAGGTCCGACGTAACAGAGAATGGAGCTTTCGATTGGTGGGATTCATTGTAATTTCAAATAATTTTCAATGGAATTATAGTTGTAAAACAAGGTAACTCGTATTGACTTCCTCTTAATCCAATTCATTTATAGCATTTGCATTCTATAAAAGTTGTAGATTCGTACCTGAACCAAAATAATTGATGGGATTGTAGTGTCCTTCATTTTTTCCTTTTCAGAAAGAAGGATATTTCTATTTTGGAGGCTTAATAACCAACTTTATCTATGGTGTCGAGCATGGAGGTAGGGATTTTCCATGTTCTTCGCTATGATTAGTTATTTTAAGATTCCAGATTTATATACGGTCGACGATGAGAGGGATTTCTTGTGGCTACCAGAGGACGAGGCTATTGGGTTATATCGATAATGATAATGGGTTCTTCCATAACCCAAGAAAGGAAATTGTGATCTGAAGGCCCCATGTGAATCCTTGATCTTTTTTCGATAAATAAGCTTTTAAGTGATCCATGTTCAATCTATGTCCTACTAGTTCACAAAAAGGTTAAAAAACCACTCCGTATTGATAGATTACTCTCTTAATTTAAATTAATGTAAATTCAGATCTCAATTCTTGAATAAATTCGACATATTGCAATCCATATTTTTAAGTGCAGAATTCAAGGATGTTACATGTCCGAGATTGTGCTCCATTCAATAGTATCTATGACTCCAAGATATAAATGATAATGAATAAAACAATGCTTTTTGTTGGATCTTAACCCTCTAGGCCTATTTAATCCACAAACTGCTGTGACTAACACTTGCTCCAGTTAGTAGTTAACAAAATTTTGACTAGTTTGGATCGGTCCATTCCAACAAATCAAGAATGATCCTAGAAAACGATTCTTTACCTAAATTGTGAGATCATGAATAGAAAGAATTTTGCTCGGCTAGACCCAAATAACTTCTTGTAGGAAACATGAATGAGGATTTTCACTCCATTTCAATATCTTTAATGGAATTTGTTTCTTATCATTTTCGGCTAAAGGTTCTACGGAATCTTGATTTTTTGGGATATTTTTTCTAAATTTGGTGAGAAATTGTTGGATTCGTGGATTTGAGTGATTATTTCGGTAATATTCGAGTGCCTTGGGAGTTTTTCAACATGCTAAATCCATTTTTGCATTCAGAAATGGATTTTGAACAACAAAAAATAGTGATTTGGGTAAATTTATATCATCGAATTCCAAAAAAAAAAAACATTTCATAGAACAACTAGCCAGTTTTGTTTTTATCTTCTCTAAATATCCATTCATCCTAAATAAATATCGAATTGAATTGTTTTTCTATAATATCAATAACTTCATGTGGTCATGAATACTAATATAAATGAAAGGTTCGAGGAATTGAAGTCACCTCCAAGACACTCCATTTGAAACTAGACTATTTGTTCATCTTACTGAATGCATTAATTGTTGTTGATTATTAGTATTGAAGGATTTAATGGATAATTGTAGTCATCCTATAAAGGTAAGACATATTAAAAATCTAATCATCATGTTAGTCATTCTTGGATTTATAGATAAATTTAAAATTTGAATCTAAACTAAAATGAAGTGAATAAATTGTGTGGTTCGAGGAATTCACCTCCAAGAAACTCTTTTGAAACTAGACTATTTGTTCATCTTACTGAATGCATTAATCGTTGTTGATTATTAATGTTGAAGGATTTAATGGATAATTTTAGTCATCCTATAAATCCTATAAAGGTAAGACATATTAAAAATCTAATCATCATTTTAGTCATTCTTAGATTTACAATGGATAATTTTAGTCATCCTATAAATCCTATAAAGGTAAGACATATTAAAAATCTAATCATTTTAGTCATTCTTAGATTTRCAGATTGATTTAAAATTTGAAACTAAACTTAAATGAAGTGAATAAATTGTGTTTCCAGCATTCTTCGGAGCATAGGTGGAATGTAAATAACATGCATGTCGATTCTCTTCCTTTACTAGCCCACCGCTAGATGTGAGAACTCTTCTCCTTCTCACAGCTCTTCTCATTTGCTTTGTCAACCTAAATCCCAAGTAAACGTTAAATAACATGTTGGCGATGGTCCGAATAACTCAGTGCAATAAGCCTTGAGCCACTTTCATCCAAATGCATGGGAAACCTTACATAATAATATATTTTGGAAGGTTTGAAACATCGACAAGGAAGTACTAGCGGTCATGATTGGGCTGTGACATATATTCGATTGATAACTTTTCAATATTGTGTAAATTAACATGTTTAACTTTATTTTTAATGTTAATATATTTTTATTTTAAAATTTAAATCAATAAATTATAATATTTAATTTTTTAAAAATATGTATATTTATAAATTATAATAAATATTGAACTTTTAAAATATCAAAATATATTATATTTTATAATAAAAATAAAAATGATAAAATACATCAAAATATCAAGAATCAATACCAAATCCTTAAAAATGGGTCAATTTTAACATTCACTATTATAAAGCTTCATCTAATTTATTCAAGAGGGACACCCTTGAACTAGCTAACTTTTTCTTGTTGGAAACGTTTTGTTTTGCATCATCCATGATAACCATATCTTAGTTGAAACAACTTCATTGGAATGCGGGAGATGATGTCAATAATGAGTTGGTTCTCTAGAAAATTATTGGATGAAATGTGAGAAAATGAACCAATGTGTGGAGAGAACAAATAACCCGAATGCATGGACAAGTAAATTATCACTTAAATTATTTACACTTTTACCATTCTATAAGATTTAATGTGATCAATCAACATATGTTACTTGTGATACATAGTGGCTGGTGGTACAAATTTAAGGTGGTACAAATTTAAAGTGTTAGATCACTATAATAATCTAATAAAGAAAAGAAAATAATGTTTTTTCAAAGACATAATAACATTTCACTTAAATTATTTATACTTTATCACCATTCTATGAGATTTATCACCACTCTTGCCATTTTCCCTCATGAATTCACTCTCACCATTCTGACGATACTTGCCACCCTTTATTCTATTCACTCATGCATTGAGCATGCAATCAACCTTTTTCCTCCATTGTTGAACCCTCTACCATTGTGAACCTCTATAATTTGTTGAGCTGTCCTTTTCCTTACCCGTTTTTGCTATTGTGGTTACCTGATTGATTTAGAAGATGGACAAAACAAGCAGGTTGTCACGTCTATGGTTTGAAGAGGCGGGTTGTCAGGCCCTTGGGTTGAAGAAGCAGGTTGTCAGGCCTATGAGAATCTCTCTCCAGGTGAGAGAGGTTGTTGGGGAAGTGATTTCTCCTAGAAGGAGTCCAACAATAGCTACAAAGCTCCCATAATTCATCATCTGGCCTGTTTTTGAAGCCATGGAAGGGAAGTGGAGCAATCGATGGACTGTGAAACAATGAAGGTGTATATTCTTGGGGTGGAATAGTCATGTGGGGAATGAGAGTCTGTGAGAAATGGGCGTAAGTAGGCTCCTTGGAGAGAATCATTCATGTTGCATTGTGCAGTTTTTCGTAGTCTCATCCTAGCCTAGGATTTCCTTTACCCTGGGTGGAGTTTAGTCCCAGATCGGGGGTGACCCACTGCTGATACCTTGGAGTGGCGTGGTCTAGGGCTAAGAGGTTCATGGAAGGTGTGCACATAGTCAATGTTCTTCTCATAAAAAGATAACTATCAATTCTATGTTAATTGTATGTTGTGTATCTTTCACATGTGTTATAATGTTATGAGCATCGCCCGTATCTGTTGCATGAGTAGGCTTATTGTTATTTCCGCATTAATATATATTGTAGAAGAATTTTTATGTCTATTTAAATTTGCATTAGATATATATGTATATCAGAGAAAAAATTTTAAGTGGCGTGTACTTGATCTAGAAAGACAGGTATGCCACAAATTGGTAAATTATCACTAAAATTATTTACACTTTCACCACTCTGAGATTTAATGTGATCAATGAAGATATGTTACTTTTGATACATATTAGTTGGTGATACAAATTTAAAATGTTATATCACTATAATAATCTAATAAAGAAAAAAAATAATAATGTTTTTTCAAGAACATAATAAAATTTCATTTTCTTATAAAAATATTAAAATATTTAACTTGTAAAAATTGTTTATTATTCAACCTAAAAGTAAATTCAAAACACTAAAATTTCTAAAGAATAAAAAATGTATCTCAAGTTTTTACTTCTGGATTAAAACAACTAAATTTTGCAAGTGTTCATTAAAATAAGTATACAATACATTTAATTTACCGAAAACTATTTTTAAATAGATTTTATATGCAAAATAAAATGAAAATATAATATATCTATACTCTATTCAAGTTTGATATTATTATGTTAATTTTGTAAATTCTCTTAAAGCTTAACATACACTTTAATAAATAAAATTTATAAAACATTTAGTGATGATATTAGAGGTTGCTTTTCAAGTTAATACAATTTGAAAATAAATAGGCTTTAATATATGGGTCACCTTAAGGAAACAATTGTTGGGTCAGATTCACTACTTGATTGATAATTAAGAAGAGATTGGATTGTTGGGCTATACGATTAATCTTGAACACAATTTATTGGAGTCTTTGTTGAAGTACTTGTGACTGATGATTGTGTTTGTAAACCGTGTTTTCTACCTTGTGCGATCTGCTCCTATACTTCATCTCCTTTTTGAGGTACTTCTGCTCCAACACATATAGTCCCATCTATGCTTCCATCCCATGTTTCATAGTATTTGAATTCAACATCCATGCTCCTTATAACCTTCTTTGTCATTGGATTATACAATTTGTATGCCATGGATTGATCATTGTACCCATGAAGGATGCATTTTTCACTTCTTTCATCTAGATTCCTTCTCAATTCTTTAGGCACATGAGCATATTCCACACAACCAAATACTCCAAGATAGGTTACACTGTAGCTCATACCCATCCATGTTTCTTTTGGAACTTTGTTTCTTACAATTTTAGTGGGAGATAAATTCAAAACATAAACATAAAAAGCTATTATTTCTCCCAAAAACTCATTTGACAAATTTGTTTCTTTCAACATGATTTTGGCCATATTCATGATGGTTTTGTTTTTCCTCTTAGCTACAATTTTTTTGTGGTGTATACCTTGCTGTAAACTATGTTTTTATTCCATGTTGTTTGCAGAAATAGTGAAAATATTTTGAATCATACTCACCTCCTCTCTCTGATCTTAACACTTTCATTTTATGGCCACTTTGTTTCTCCACCATTTCCTTGAATTCTCTAAACTTGTCAAAAGTTTCAGATTTCTTTGCATGAAAATACACCTAAGTCTTTATGTTGTAATCATCTATGAAGTTTAGGAAGTAGTAACTTCCTCCTAGTGATTGAGTATGCAATAGGCCACATAGATCTATATGAACTAGCTCCAATGGCTCCTTTTCCCTATAATACACTCCCTTAGGGAAACTATCCCTATGTTTCTTTGCTACAATGTATCTCTCACATGAACTAGATCAATCTTGAATGGGAGGAAAACCTTCAACCATCCTTTTCTGCTATAATAACTTTAAGCCATCAAAATTTAGATGACCAAATCTAAAATGTCGTAGCCAAAATTCTTTCAAGAATGTTACCTTTTGGGAAAATTAGGCATATTGACTACCATAATTCATGACAAGGTGATACATTCTATTCTTTGTCATCTTTACCCTAGCAATTAACCTCTTACTTGGAGATTTTTCATATATGAAACATATCTCCCTTAAAAATTACATTATACCCTTTTTGGGTAAGTTGACCAACACTAGTGATATTATGTTTCAATCCTGGGGAATAATACACATCTCATATATGCCCTTTTCCCACTTGTTTGGTTAAAGATATTGGCCATTCCTTTTCCCATAATTTTTGCAATATTATTTATCCTCAAATTAACTCTAGTTCTTACTAAATCATATAGATTTTCAATTAGATTTATATCTCCTATCATATGATTGCTACACCCACTATCTATAAGCCAAATATTACTAGAAATATTTTCAGCAACATTACAAGAAATAAATATTCTTCATGGTTTTTAGAGGTGTTGGAATAATTTGCATTTTGTTTTACAAATTATTCTTCAAAAATTCATGTGCATAATGACCTTGCTTATTGTAATAAAAACCCTTGACCTTGGATTTGTCATACTTTTGATTTTGTTGTGAGAATCTATTGTTTCTTCCCCTTCAGCTATGAGGATTTTGATATGATCTCCTTTCTTGATCTGAATCTTCCTATCCATATGTTTGGACACTAATTTTGTTTCTCTTTTCCCTGCCTCTTCATCTTTGTCTACCTCTTCCTCTTGAGATAGAAACCTGGGACTTGAAATCATTTTATAATGAATCATCACATATGTTCATTCTAGATTCATAGGATATAAAAGATCCCAAAAAATCATATCGATACTTGTGACAAGTACTTAAACTCTTCAATGGATAGAACCAGTGGTGCATCAAATTTTTTGGGAAATGTTCTAAGAAAATTCTCTACCATTGAGTTAGCATTCCACCATTTTGGCCCAATTCAAATTATGGACATTGAGGGTTGGAGTAGTCTACTAAGGACTCACCACATTTGGGTGTGGCATATGATAAAAAATGGGGTGTTTAGAATAGGCATAGGATACAACTTATATGCATGAAAATGGGTCAAAGTGACATCCAAACAAGTAGTAGGGTGGTTCATCTCCACTTGGGCTCTTATTTCCTCCTTAATACCATTGATAAGGCATTGCTTTAAAAATTCATCAGTTAAGTTTTACATTATGAAAATCAAATTCTAAAAAAATCAATATTGTTCTATCATTCCTACTTGATGTAATTTGGTAGTATGTCCCAAGAGATTAGTATCTCGGATAAACCAGGAAAACTTGGATTCCACAAACTACTTCCATGAAATGAACCCTAAAGAAGATTTCTTATATTATTGTTTCCATTCCCAATTTTTACTATTCATATATAGGAATCTAATTTAGAGTTTCAATAGGTAATTATATGTCACATGGAGGGAAAATTAACATTCCATTTGGTCAAGTAAACCTAGTGGATATAACCCATCATATAAAATTTATTGAAGAAAGGCATCAAATTGTGGGAATGGTTAGGAAATGAGTGGTGATTATTATAACCTTCTTCACCATAAACGTGCTTAATTTTATTATATCCTTAACCTAAGTAATTTCCACCCTCATCATGCTCACCCTCAATATTCTCAATATTATAAAAACAAAGGTCAAATTGCACATTGAGGGAAGACATTCTAGTCTCCTTTGTGTTAGCTAATTGGGTGAGTGTTTTGACTAATTGGGTGAGAGACTACTATTTTCTTTACTTCATCCATGTATAAAACCTTGCAATTCGGTGTCATGGGACCACAAGGTCCACCTAAGGGGTTATCTAAGAGCTATCCTAACACACGTCATTGTCCGTAAAGGAATCTATGGAGATTGGTCATAAGAAATTGTATGTGTAAGTCCACAAAAACAAACTTAATAGAGAGTAACATTGTGATGAACAATGCCCAGCAAGTATTGTTTTGAGATGGACCTCACATAAGGGTATTGACAAGGCCCATAATTATTTCTTCCTAATCTGGTGGGAATATTACTCTTGTCTATGTATTACTGTATCGAGGGAATTCCCAAATTCTTGATATTACAAATTATGTAGGAATTTTATTGCCTCTGCTAAAAAGCTAAGGTTTACAAGGTCATACATGAGTGTCAATTGCTATATCTCTTAGGTGTACTTACAGGTTTCCAATAATAATACTTGAACAAATATTTCACAACACTAACTTAAGAGGATCAACCATACCATTAATAGTACTACCCGATTCCTCGTGTGTTGTTCTTAGTGTACTATAGCAATGGGATGACCAACATGATTATATAAGGTCGGTTTCATGTGTTCTAATGGGGCTTCCAATGTAACTGAGGGTGCATGGAAGACAAAGACATATATAGGAGTAATCTAGTGCAATATTATTCAAAAGGGTGCTGACGAAGGTTACAATAGTCTCTAAGGGTTTCTAACCCAAAGACACCACTTGTATTTTCTATATGTATTCTTCTCTAGTTTGAATTTAAAATTCTATGTGTTAATCAAGGATGCAAAGTAATATCACTAGCCTAATAGAAACAATTCTAAAATTTGAGTGAGTTGACATAGGAGAGTTCTCTAATACCAATTATGGTGTTCCTTGAGAGATTAACCAAAATATTAAGAGAAAGATAGATAGAAATATAGATTCCTCACTTTCTCATTTGAGGGAAACCTTCTAAATGAGAAAATCTCCAAATACAATAAAATAATATTCACTTTGTAATGGATTACATAGCTTCTACTATTATATATAATTTCAAATAGACTAAAATCCTAATCACCTATTGAACCTCCATTAATGAGATATTAACCACTAACTAGTGGGCCTTGTTTAATGAAAACACTATCATATTATCCTTTTTTAATAGGGACACCCCAATAAATTAAGTAACAAACTATTTTCCCAACCAAAAGAGTTAGGATGAGATGATAACAAAATATTTGTAATATTGTAAAAGGTTGATTAAAGTCTTCCAACAATGATGTAGTATTATAAAATCGATGGAATTTCTTAATGTATGTGATATATGGGATAGAGTAAGTAGACATCCTTGTTAATAATATGGAAAACATTTGTCCAAGAAAAAAAAAGTAAATCTTGTCTCTAAAACTTTATTAAAAAATTATATATATAGGGAGGTGTGAAATTTATCTTTATCAAATTTAAATCAAATAACTAGTAATATTGGTTATTAGAAAAACTCAAGAAATTGTAAAAATTTGTAAATTTAATATGTATTAAACACATTAATATAGAAATTGTATACAATATATTTTCTAACCATATCCTTATTTCAATAATATATATAATAATTTATCAAAGCATTATCAATTTAAACAAATGAAGTAAGAATTACATAAAATATTTAATAATAGAACATATATGCTTGAAAATTTATTATTATGTTTCAAAATAATTGTCATCATCATAATATAAATATAATTATGCAAAAATTTTATCTACTAGTTATTAGTTCCTGTCGTGGGCATAGAGGGACTATAGCGATCGATAATTCGTTGACCTCACATTAGTTTGTCCTTTGACCAAGAATATTTGCATAATATCTATTGTTGGAACTAGGGAACTAAAAACATTGAATTTTATATAATGAAAAGTACCATATATATAGTGACCTGATTGGATCAGATTGGAAGTCTTATTGTCGGCTTCACTATTCCCAATGTTTTATATGTTAGCATATCCAAACTTTTTCATCGTCTACAGGCTTTTTGAATCATATAATTTTCGTATGCATTGCTTGAAGGTGGATTAATGCTAGCATTAGTTCGAATGTTTGTATTATCATTTTTTTGTTGCCATTGTCTTATATCATATACTATGCTTTTTTTATTTGTACTAATCATATTGAAATGTTTAGATATCCAATATTTATAGTGATCGATAATTACAAAGTTTATAACGTCGATGTTGCATGTATTTGTATTGAAATCTATTGACACATTTTTTTAGGTGCTTGAATAGGCCTGATAGCTTAAATGTTTACATTACGCGAGGTCCTCCAACAGGCCTGGTGGTTTAAATGTGTTCATACTGTGAGGTCCTTAGATAGCCTGACAACCTTAAATGTTTATCTAAATATGCTTCTCGAAGTACATTTTTCCTTGAAATTTTCCATACAATGTTGCAGTGATTTTGCACAATGTTGTTGTCCACCACCAGTTGAATAGGCATTGTATATTTCATCCTTCTTCTAGACATGCAATGCAATTTTTCCATCGTTGAAGCTACATACATTGTGTGTTGGTTCGGTGAGTGCTTCTTATTCACTGGTTCGTAGGTTGTTTCTTGTTGTTGTTGTTTGGTTCACAATTCGACCTACGCTTCTGCCTTTCATCGTTTCAGAGTAAGTTTCCATGCCATATTTTCATTTTTTATTTCTTCTTTGTTGTTCGGTGTTTGCAGTTTCCAAGTAATAATGTTTGATTATTTATATTGAAATGCTCGTCAAATGTTATGAGTTCCTTCTGTGCTTCAGCTACAGTTTCGTAATCTTTGGAGATACATATGTTGTTTACAGGTTCAGTGGTTGTTGCTTGTTCATTGGTTCGTCAATTGTTGGTTGTGTTTGTTTGGATCAATTTTACGCTTTGGGGCCCTGGGGATGCACTTGGCCCTATTATGCTATGAGATTTTGTTGGTGCTTCGGTGTTGACATGATATAAAATAGTTTCATGAAAAATTGTTCGAGAAGTACATGTGAAATTGCAATATCCGTTGTTTTTTTGTTAAAATAAAACATATACAAGTTGCATTTATAAACCATGTATGGTGAAATGTGCCCATATGAAAATACATGTTGTTTATCCTCTACACACACTGGTGTGCCCATGATATAATTTGTCTTGTACTTGCGATATGATATGTACAACAAATATCCTGGAAAATTATATTTCCATGTCTGGAACCATATCTGGGTAGTTTGTCTTGGAAAACCAAAATCTTATATCATGGGAACAATAGTTTGTGTAGAGGATAAAGAACATGTATTTCCATCAGTGGAAGCATATCTAGATACTTTTCTTTGGAAATTTTTTTTTTATCTACGTCCATGCAATTTCGTAATATTTTGTGGCTTGCAATATATTTTGGGCAGGGAAAAAAATTACATATTTATAGCTATGGATGGAGAAGCGCAAAGGTTCATGTTTATACCTATTTTTTAGACTATTCATTGAGTCTCTTTTACTGTATGTACATATTAATTCTTCTCCGGTGCATACTGACTTCCATTCATGTTCATTGTATTTTGTACATTCCCACATTCAAACAAGCAGAATAGCTAGAGAAAATGACGAAGTCTCGACTGCATTGGTTGAAGAGGAGATAGAAAGGTGCATGCTTGCCTATATTTTAGACTATTTGTTGAGTCTCTTTTAATGTATGACATATTACTTGTTCTCCGGTGCATACTAGTTTCCATTCATGTTCGCTGTGTTTTGTGCATTCCCACATTTAAACAAACATAATAGATGGAGAAAACGATGGATTCTTGACTGCATTGGTTGAAGAGGATATAGAAAGGTGCATGCTTGTACTATTATTTCATATTGCGTCATTTTTTATTTCATTTATTGTCTATATATGTGCTCACCTAGTTTATTGTATGTATATGTTGCGTACCTTCCTACATAATAACTTATCTTCATTACATGTCTTCCTCCATACTAACCTACTTCATGTGCATTGTATTTTCCCTACATTGCTACATTTAAAAAAACATAATGGTTGGAGAGGATGATGGACTCTTTGGCGGGAATGTAGACGAGGAATTATAGAGGTGGATACATGTACTCTTATTTCATATTCCAGTGTTCATTTTTTCATTTACTATCCGTATATTTGTTGTGCTTGTTCTAATTCTTTGCACCCCATTTTTTTTTTGTTCTTTTCTTCCTTCAAATATAATATCTTTTTGTGTATTCTCATGTGAATCGTATTCTGTTTGTTGTTACATTGGAATAAATAGAACTATTTCTCTTTCTTTTACATGTATGTCTTCATACTAAGTTCTCTTCATGTCCATTCTATATTCGACGTTGCTACCTCGGAAGAAACGGGTTGGTTTGACAGGAAAATGAATTGTTATGTGCAACAACAGAGGGTTTTATGGTACAATCTTCGAAAAGGTATACCAACTGTGTTGGTAAATTAAATATACAAATCGGGTGGGGGCATATAATATTAGAGTAGTAAACGATGGCTTGGTAGCAATGGGCCTTTTTTCCCTCCCTGTTTCTACTTTTTCCATTTTGCATTATCCCTTTTGTTTTTTAATTGATCTTCTTAGTGCTCTTTCCGAAAATGCCTTGGTTTGTCGGTTGGGGGATGAACGGTTTCACATGTATGGTCATGCTTCTAACTTATTCCATAATTACCCACTTTGTCGATTGTGGGTGTCGGGCTGGCGGGTTCAACATTTCTCCCCTAGATTCAAGGGGTCCACGATATACGGAGTGGTCGTGGTGCCCCCCCCTCACACCCTATTTATTGTTACACATTTCTGCAATCAAAAAAATCAGATGCATACAATTTTATGCTTGTTTTGTCCTTCTGATGGAGAGTATACAATGCATATGCTTGTTATAATTATTTTTTATTAGTCACCATTTTAATAAAAAAAATGAAGAGAATGGGGATAAAGATCTTATTTCCCAAAAACATACCTCCTCACTTAATAGGCACACAATGATTCAAATAATTTACACATGGTTATACAAGAATGCATTAGGTGACCTTATTTAGTCCATTTGATGTTCATCTGAACATGCTTGCATTAGAAAACGTTGGACTAGTGACATGGATATGAGTAGTCAATCATCCCAGACATCAATAGACTGACAAGACCAAAGGTAAAAATTCATATTCTCTTATCCTAGTATGTTTACCAAACAAATATCCTAGACTATTTATTCATCTATGGAATGGTGAATATGTTGATGTCATCTGCATTACATGGTTTGCAGTTCACAAGAAGTGTCAAAAAATACAAGTGAGATGTTGAACGTAGCGCAGGTTCCACAAACTAAGAGGTGTGGTTGCAAAACTCTGGCTCCATAGTTCATCGAAGCCATGTGTGTACTTTTATATTTATGCCAGTGAAACAATAATACAAAAAAAAAATGCACACTACCATTCACATTAGTTTCCCTATTAAAAAAATTGTCACTAGGTATAGAGTTGTAACACCCAAACTACTATCAATAGAGGACTTGAATAGTCACCGAACTGGAAAAGTGTTCATCGGGGACATAATGGTCATCTATAGCACCTACTTGGACGAGGAAAACAAAACTAGATCCATTATGCATACTAACATGACAGACAAGGAGACCATGATGACAGTGACACTGACTATTCCTACACAACTTGTCTAAAAACATGCAGAAACAATATTGTCGGGAAATGGGATATCCATTACAAATTTTAATATATTTCCCAAAACAGTATATGATCGTGGTGATTGTGATTAGATTATTTCTCTCAATGAAACAATTGTTGTGGAAAAATTTCCTGACATTTTTTCAGAATATCGTTTAATCCCAGGTGCGACTATCAACAAGCTTGCAAAGAGCAGTGATATTTACCCAATCAGAACCATTGGCACAGATGTCACACTGGCGAGAAAACTTGTCTCAAAACACATTCTCCATATAAATTATGGAGAGTCAGAAAATGACAAGGCAATGGTACCTCTTTTCATATTCACTTTTGTCCTTTACTTTTGCATGTGCATGTATCTCGGGCAAGTTACAAAAATATTGCACTGCTCCATGTTGCAGCTGCAATTGTTCAATGCCTATTCAAATTTGTTTCTGTCAATGGAAAAACAATTGCATAAAGGGAAGTTTCCACTTATTCTCTTCAAAAATATAACAAATAAAATGGATGTTAGAGAAAGGATCTTTCGCATAACCCAAGCAATGTTTGTAACAGAGTTCCGACCATATATAGCACAGGATCTAAAGAAAATATCTAGGTCTACAACTATTGTGCGTATACATCCACATAATCATCCTCATGACTTTGCTTATACAAATAAACTTCACCAAATTTATGTAGCTTGTTTTATTATTATTTATTTTTTTAGGGGAGGGGGTGCAGTTGTGTATTATATTGTTCGATGTATTAATTCCTATGCTCGTGTTTGTAGGTTGAAGGTGTTTTGGTTGCAGTGAATGCATACTCGACCCCCTTTGAACATGTATGTGTGAAATGAAACTCTCCTTCTTCTTCCATCGCTTTGATAAGTGATGATACAATTGATTCTTTGCGATGCAATGAAAAATGTACATATATATATGGCCATTTCCTTAATGTTTCCATATGAACCGTGGGAAACACAACCGTGCATTGTACAATTAGGAAGCCTCTATTTCAAAATGTTCTTCCTGAGTTGGAAGAATTGTCGTATGAAACATATCTACAGAAAAAGGAAAGAAATGTCTACATGTTGCGAGACTTTCAGATACACAACACATTTACCTTAAATGAGGACAATCCAATTTTGCATATTTGTTGAAGAAGGGAAAAAAAAATATCAAACTTTGGAAGGAAAAAAAAATATCTCATGTGTCTCTGTAATATTTCTTCAACATCCAGATGAATGTTGGTCAGACTTGAGTACTTGAGATTGCATGTGCATAAGATTGTTCGGTCCAAAAATGGAAAGCATGGTAGAAAACCCCATATATCCCATGGCCCCGATTATTTTATCCTCAGAACATATACCAGATGTAAGAGAACATGAATTTCACGACATCTTTTCTTTGTATATCAAATTATTTGATTCAAAGGTCGATGTGTCCTAATCTATGGAACCTTGTGGGAACTTTCTTGCAGCTTGTTTGGAGTTTAGCTGGTTCTTGGTTGTATGATTTGTCTTTCAATTTGTATATCATGAAACTCCGAGTGTTGTTTGGAGGAAACATGACAATAAAATTGAAATTTTTTAGCCAGTTGGACACAAATCCACCTGCCAATTTGTATGGCGTTGTGACGCAAATGTAATATGTGGCTTGTTTTAGCATTTTTTCTTGATCGATGAACTTGGTAAATTAATCTCCTAGAATAATTTGAAATCAATGAATATATACTGTGTGAAGTCAAATTGTGCTATCATATCAACAAGAGGCCCTTAAAATTCAAATTGGTCATTGCTATGCTTGTGGTGATAGAATTTTAAAAAAATAAAATTGTTTCCTTCATTTTTTTTTAAATAAGCGATTTAACATCCTTTGATAATTTTATGTACTTAAATTGTACACTATCAATTATTTAATATTAAAATTTTAGTATTTGAAAATAGTGTTTTTATATAATGTTAGATAGGATGACCATTCGTAAACAATCACAATCTTGAGCCCGCCAGTCCTAGAGTCCGTCTGTCAATTTGTATATCACATAAATTTGAGTGTTGTTTGGAGGACATGAGACAGTAGAAGTGCAATGTTGAGCTAACCAGCCCGCAAGTCTGCCTGTCAATTTGTATACCACGGAACTTTGGGTGCTATTTGTAGGACACAGAATAATAGAGGCCCAATTTTGAGCTTGCCAGCTTGAGAACCTGCGATCCAAAAAGTGGCTAAGTATGGAATGAGGGATCTGTGTATGATCTATAAAATCTCATGTCCATACTTTATAAAAGTACATATTTAGTATGTATTACTCGTTTATCAAAAAAATTCTTGGTGTAGAAGTTGGCGGATGCACATGTTCAGATTTCCACTGACATTTATATCACCAGCTCGACCGACCACTTCCTTGTTTCAAATTGTACAATATCAATATTTAATATTAATAATTTATTATTGAAAATAATGTATTTAGATAATGTTAGATAGTTGATACAGATTACCATTCATAAACAATCACAATCTTGAGGCCGCCACCCCTGGAGTCTGTATGTAAATTTGTATATCGTGGAACTTCGAGTATTGATTGGAGGACACAAAACAATATAAGTGAAATGTTGAGCCAACCAGCTTGCAGGTCCACTTGTAAATTTATATATTATAGAATTTTGAGTGTTATTTGTAGGGAACAAAACAATATAAGCCCAATTTTGAGCCCGCTATCCCGATAACCCGTGATCCAAAAAGTGGCTAAGTATGGAATGAAGGATCCATACATGCTCTATAAAGTCTCATGTCCATACTTTATAGAAGTGTATATTTAGTATGTAATACTTATTTTTCGAAAAAATTCTAGGTGTGGAAGTTGGTGGATTCATGTCTTCAGATTTCACTTACTTTTATATCACCAGCTCGATTGACCCCTTCCCTGTTTCATATTGTACAATTTTTTTGGCTCATGGTTTTCCGAATAGGTGATCTACCGGATAGGCAGGTTCAATATTGATAATATTATGTAATTTAATTGTACAATATCAATATGTAATATTAATCATTTAGCGTTTGAAAATAATGTTACATAGGATGACCATCCGTAAACATTTGCAATCTTGAGCCCGCCAATACCGAAGTTTGTCTGTCAATTTGTATATCGCAAAACTCCGAGTGTTGTTTAAAGGACACAGAACAATAGAAGTGCAATGTTGAGCCAGCCAACCCACAAGTCCGCATGTCAATTTGTATATCCCAGAACTCTGGGTGCTATTTGTAGGACATGGAACAATAGAGGCCCATTTTTGATCCCGCCAGCCTGAGAACCTGCGATCCAAAAAGTGGCTAAGTATGGAATGAGGGATCCTTACATTCTCTATGGAATCTCATGTTCATACTTTATAAAAGTACATATTTAGTATGTATTACTTGTTTCCTCTGAGTGTTATTTGGAAGACACAAAACAATAGAAGTGCAATGTTGAGTCAACCAGTCTCCAAGTCCGCCTGTCAATTTGTATATCGTTGAACTCTGGGTGCTATTTGTAGGATACAGAGTAATAGAGGCCCAATTTTGAGCCTGCCAGCCTGAGAACCCGTGATCCAAAAAGTGGCCAAGTATGGAATGTGGGATCCATACATGCTCTATAAAAATTTCATGTCCATAATTTATAAGAGTACATATTTAGTATCTGTTGCTCACTTTTCAGATAATTTCTAGGGGTGGAAGTTGGCGGATTCAAGTCTTTAGATTTCACTTACTTTTATATCACCATATCGATGAAGCGCTTCTCTGTTTCATATTGTAATAAATGAATATAAATTGCCTGAAGTCCAATTGTGCTATCATATCAACATGAGGGCCTTAAAATTCAAATAGCCCGCAAGTCCTCTTGTCAATTTGTATATCGCAGAACTTTGGGTGTTATTTGTAGGGCATAGAAAAATAGAGGCCAAATTTTGAGCCCACCAGCCCAAGAACCCACGATCCAAAAAGTGTCTAAGTGTGGAATGAGGGATTCATACATGCTCTATAAAATGTCATGTCCATACTTTATAAAAATACATATTTAGCATGTATTACTCATTTTTCAGAAAATTTCTAGGTGTGGAAGTTGGCGGATACACATGCTTAGATTTTCACCCACTTTTGTATCATCATCCCAAACAACCTCTTCCCTGTTTCATATTGTACAAAATTTTTGGAATGTGAGTTTTCAAATACGCGGGTTTTTCTTTTAAGTAAGATATTTAAAATCCTTTAATAATTTTATGTAATTAAATTGTACAATATCAATACTTTAGTATTGAAAATAATTTTATTAGGTAGTGTCAGATAGTTGATAGGAATCACCATCCGTAAACAACCACAATATTGACCCTGCCAGCACTAGAGTCTATCTGTCAATTTGTACATCGTGAAACCCCGAGTGTTGTTTGGAGGACACAAAACAATAGAAGTGTGATGTTGAGTCAGCCAGCCCGTAAGTCCGCCTATCAATTTGTATATCGCGGAACTCTTGGACGCTATTTGTAGGACACAGAACAATAGAGGTCCAATTTTAATCCCACCAGCCCAAGAACCCACGATCCGAAAAGTGTCTAAGTATGGAATGCAGGATTCGTACATGCTCTATAAAATCTCATGTCCATACTTTATAAAAGTACATATTAAGTATGTATTGCTCATTTTTTCGAAAAAAAATCTTGGTGTGGAAGTTGGTGGATTCACATTTTCAGAATTCAGTTACTTTTATATCACCAGCCCAAACGACCACTTGCCCATTTCATATTGAACAAACTTTTTTGTCTAATTAAATTGTACGGTATCAATATTTAATATTAATAATTTAATATTGAAAAAAATGTTTTTAGATAATGTTAGATAGTTGATAGGGATTACCATCCATAAACAATCGAGATCTTGAGGCAGCCAGACATGGAGTCTATCTGTCAATTTCTCTGTAAACAATCACAATCTTGAGGCCACCAACCCTCAATTCTATCTATCAATTTGTATATCACGAAACTCCGACTACTGTTTGGATGACAAAGAACAATAGAAGTGCAATGTTGATCCAACAAGCCCACAATTCATCTTGTCAATTTGTATAACATGGAATTATGGGTGTTATTTATAGGAAACATAACAATAGTGGTCCAATTTTGAGCCCACCATCCCAAGAACCCGCAATCCAAAAAGTGCCTAGGTATGGAATGCGGTATCCATACATGTTGTATAAAATCTGATGTCCATATTTTATAAAAGTACATATTAAGTATGTATTACTCTTTTTTTTGGAAAATTTCTTGGTGTGGAAGTTGGTGGATTCATGTCTTCATATTTCAGTTACTTTTATATCACCAACCTGACCGACCGCTTTCCTGTTTCATATTGTACAAACTTTTTTTTCTAGTTAAATTGTACAGTATCAATATTTAATATTAATAATTTAGTATTGAAAATAATATTTTTAGATAATGTTAGATAGTTTATAGGGATTACCATCCGTAAACAAGACCAATCTTGAAGTTGTCGGCCCTGGATTATGTCTGTCAATATGTGTATCGTGGAACTCCGAGTGCTTTTTGGAGGACACATAACAATAAGAGTCCAATGTTGAGCCATCCAGCTTACAGGTTCGCCTGTCAATTTGTATAATGCAGAATTCTGGGTGTTATTTGTAGGGAACGAAACAATAGAGGCCCAATTTTGAGCCCTCTAGCCCGAGAACCCGCGATCCAAAAAGTGGCTAGTTATCATCTCAAGGCTACTTGATTCGATAGCAAAACGTAGTTCAATTATTAATAAATAAACTATAAGGTAAAATTAATGATATATATCTTATAATAATAATATTAAATATCGCATTCATTATTAATATGTGATAATGTTTTGTTAAATTTTATTTAATTAATTA
>SNQJ01S0150900.1:0-23169 GCA_010110895.2 Picea sitchensis
AAAGCTACATATTGAAAATCAATTTACATGAAAGAGGTGTATAAAACATAGCTGCATCAATAAGAAAATGGATTTACCAATTATCTCATTGCTTCCCAATAAAACAGAAAGAGAATAACACAAGAAGCATAACTCTGAGTTTCAACATTTCTAGATCTAAGAAGGTGGAAATAATGTTACATTAAGCCCATAAACTATCTTTCTCCCTTCATCCTTTCGGGCCTCAGGCCTCCAGGATCTTCTCTCATGATTTCCCCCACTCCTCTTCTCTTGAAAATCATAGGATTTATAGAATATTACAATCCTCTAGGCTCTAGCTATAACTAGCTTTGAGAGTTCAAGTCTATACATAACCAAAAAATAACCAAAGATTTAATTTACTTCAGCAAATTAAGAACTCCTACAATCGAATGTCCAAGTTGTTGAATATTATGCCTGGAAATGCTCGATCTGATTTAGAAAGGCCGATTGTTTGACTGGAAATTTGGGATGTATATTTGACTTGCGAAATGGTCTGCTCCTTGTCATTGATCTCCAAAATCCCGTATCTGCCTTTATGCCTTGAAATTTGAAGTTGACTATTAAATATTCTGCCACCTATGCATTTGTTTTTCTCATACGTTTGTGCCCTCGAATGCTGAGTGCTTCCTTGAAATCTGGAACCAATTTCTAAAATAGAATAAAAATGAGAGAACTTTTTACAAGAATTTCGACACTAAATTAAAGCTAGGCCTTATCTCCAGCACAATTCCCAGATTTTTGACAAAAATGCTTAGAGAAGAATATAAAATGTAATCCCATTCACCGTTTGAGAAACCTGTTCTACAAAGACCCAAGCACGTCCTGCAACAAATCTGCTTCACATGAAATACCCGTCCTAATCTCAATTTCGAATTCCACAATCTTGAATGAAGGTGTCACTGATGTGCATATCTAATTTTATGAAGATTTTAATACCATTATTCATGCCACATTATTTTCCAGATCATTGACAAACAAATGAAGAAATATTGAGCACTTTACAGCTGACAATAGCATGAAAGTTGTAATGATTCCACCAATCCACTGACTGAAGTTTGGAAAAATACTCAATTTGGATGATGTTAGGATGCATTATTCTGAAACAGAGTTTATAGCAACAATATCCATTGTTTACACAAACTGGAATTGCTACATAAAGTCATGCCACAATAAGCAACACCATCAACACCAAACTAAGAATATAATATTCACTCAAGAAAAAGAGAAACAAGCCAACATAGGTGCTCATAAGCCATGCAATAAAGCGATACTTTCCAGGTTTAGAAGTATTTTCCATATACTTTGCATTATCAAATACTATGGATGCAAGCTCTTAGGAGAAAACTGCTCTGCAGAATGGACTTGAAAAGAAAACTAATGGGATTGAGATGAGCAATGTTGAATGTGTAACTTCCCCGGCCACCCACCAGGCCGGGAAACGCTACAAACACAACCTTAACTTTTCCAAGACTTCTCTTATACCAAATTGACACCAATTTGTAGCACATCCATCCATAACCCACTGGGCTATGCCACACAGAGATTCATGCGAAAACATCATACACATCCAGGCCACCTAGGCCTAACACATGTTACCTCATAGAAATGACAATTATCATATGCATATAAATATAAGCATAAACAAATCAACATATTCTGTTCATACATAGATTAATGCAAAAATAAAAGGAAAAACATACATGCAGTAATCACAGGCAGAACCCATAAAAGTAAAAATAAAAGTATTCACAGGCAGAACCCATATTTTGTTCATACATAGATTAATGCAAAAATAAAAGTAAAAACATACATGCAATAATCACAGGCAGAACCCATAAAATAACAACATATACAACATTACTCATTAATTATAACACATGTACATATACACAACATGTAAATGAACATAAAAGTGGTACTTATATTTAATAGGAGACCACCAACTACGTGCAGACCTTCCACGAATTTCCCAGCCATAGAACACATTGCTTATCACACTCAGCAATGGGTCACCCCCGAGCTAGGACTAAGCTCCACCCAGGGCAAGGGAATCCTAGACTAGGCTGAGGTTATAGGAAACTGCACAGTGCAACTGGAATGATTCTCTCCAGGATCTTTCTTATTCTCACTACTCACAGACTCTCATTCCCCACATGCTTGTTCCATCTAGGAGTATACACCTTCACTGTCACATAGTCCATCGACTGCTTCACCTCCCTCTCTGGGTCTTGGCAACATGCTGGATTATGAATTTGCAGATCTCCGTAGTTGGTGATAGACTCTCTCTAGGAGAAAACCACTTCCCAACAAACTCTCTCACCTAGAGAGAGATTCTCACAGGCCTGACAACCTGCCTCTTCAACCACAGGCCTGAAAACCCGCTTCTTCAACCAGTCTTTGACTCAATTCCCGTAAGGTGAAGACAACAACCACTGGTCAATACAACTCGGGAAAATAGAAGGCAACAAGCCACACTCAATCTAGGGAACTGCATGGCCGCAACATCCAATCGTTCTGACACAACATGGCTTATACATTTACAGTGTGCTTGGACTTCATAGAAGACATGGCTAAGTGCATGGATTTTCCACTGGTTCCAGGATGTGTGAGAAGGAATCAATGCAAAGGTCGATCATAGAGGTTTGGAATTCAGATTATTGAATGGAAGAATGGACATAACGAACCACCTTCGCATGAGGGTTTCATTCACTGTGCATGGGTATGCAAATGCAAACGCAAAGGAAAAATAAATTCAGACACCCCAGATCCCCGCGAACTCAGGCAGAGGATGAGAGAATGGAAAGCAAACCCAACAACATTGGCTTTCCTAGCTATAACTGCATGCGCCCAGGTTGACACCTGTCTTCCTGCAGTTGCATGCACTCCACTTAGAATACGTTCCTTTTCCAGGAACTTAGGAAAACATTTGGTCAATTTGTCCACCTTAGCCTTTTAGGAAATAATAATAAATTATTATCCCCTTTAGAGGTAATCCCCCTAGCTTACCCCCTAGGCTCACACATTTAGTCTCCTCCCTTACCCAACCTTGTGGAAGCTTAGTCCCCCATCAATATTTCTTCGTGGTCGGTCTGCATGCAGCGATGTTTTTATTTTATTAATGATCTGCATAATTACATATACAAAATCAGGCTCTTGGCCTTTAACACCTAGGCTCTCCGGCCTAATAAACACATAAGCCCACCAACTTATCAACACTCGACTCACCAGCTTAAAAAACATGATTACAATTCATAATATAATTGGGGCACATCCTTGGGGTATTACAGAATGCGAAAAACTTACAAGAGATTCCAAGTGTCATCAATTGGAACATATTAAAGATGGTTTGACTCCTATGCTTGGAGACTGGAGCATCAGAGGTGACAGATTCTAAGATCGGGGTAGAATGTATTCACCACATGAATGAGGAAGATGTTCAAAGTTTCCAAGATAGAGTGCAAATTTCCACAGCAGAGTATTCAACAGGAAATATGCCTACTTGTATGAAACTCATTTTAGATCAAATGAAAAACTTGTCTGTTTCTCGAAAAGATGACGAGTTCAAAAACTTTGACAGTGTCAAAGACCCTCTGGACCATTACTTTCTGAATGAAACAACTCAGAGTTCTAATCATAGAAACTGGTCAAAGAAAGTTCAACAAGAGTGGAGTTACAAATCTGCCTTTAAGTTTTTGCATGAATCATATTCAGTTTGAAAAGGATGATGATACAAATTATCACATTGATCCATATGGATATTGGTGGCCACCCACCTATTCCAGCAGGCTCCTCGTGTTCATTTTTGTTCAGCACGTCTTTATGTACTTCTTTATAATTGTGAATTATACACTTCTGGGGCTATATGAGGCCTCACACATTCTCCAGGTGGATACATGTGGCCTCTCACCTAATCCAGCTGGCCTATTTTGTATGCTTTCATATCAGCACATCTTGATGTACTTTCAGGGTTGTTTTGAGGCCCTAAACATTGTTTTTTTGACTCGCCACAGTCAAAATATAGACGAAGTCAGAGTCTGACGGTGAAATGTGTAGTTCTCTAAAAAAAAATTCCAATGGGATATCATGCTCCTAAAACGAAGGTTGTATGAAAACGTTATGACCCTAGGAATTTGAGGTACCAAATTACACAAACTTACCCATAGGGCCCACATGACTTTTGGCATTTCACCTTCTAGGGTTAGGTTTTTGGCATTCATGAATAATATGAAAAGGGCCTATGGAGCCTCATTGTAATCGATTCTACTCAGACAGATGCGCATAACAGCCACATCTCTTCTCAGAGATAGATACCTCCATTCGAGCAAGTTTCAGTTCTGCAATTTTACAGTTTCAGCCTATTTCATTATTTAATAGAAGATATTGTTCATTGAATATTTGTGTTATTCTTCCTATCTCTGTGTTTATGGTATTCATTCTATAATCAATTCGTTCAGCTCCTAAATTAGTATCAGTGGTATCAGAGCAGTCTGCTCTTCATTTATTTTTCTTCGTGCATGTCCCCGACAAGGTCTGTGTACAAGAAGTTAGGACTCGAACCAATCGATTCATTACCAGATCGACTGCGCCGAGCCTGACAACAACCCATTGGAGACGGAAATAATTATGATGGAGCAGGATATCCTATTAAAATGTTGCTCAAGGAAGCCCTCGTGCGACAAAGGAACAAAATGATGGACAACTTCGTGCAGATCTTTCGATGGTTGCCCACAGGAGAAGCATATTCATCAGGCGGCCATGCAACCCCCTTCAATGTATAGGTAAATTTTGATATTCCATTATTTGAAGGACTAATAGATGCGAATGTTGTAGATAAATGGTTAAATATGCTCGAAGGATATTTTTCGGTCCATAATTTTTTCGATTGGGAAAAGATCACTTTTTCACTCCTCAAGGTCGTTCCCCATGTTAAAGACTGGTGGGATACCTACTCTGAGCAAAGTCCCGTGGAGGAATGTGCAATTTTTGTGGTGGCCCCTACATGGAATTCCTTCTAGGATGCCATTAAAGAACAATACTACCCTGTTGGAAGCTATGCGGACCAGTACACCAGATGGACCACCCTACGTCAAGAAAGGGACCGGACAGCACTAGAATTCACCAATATTTTCCATACCCTCCACACCAAATTGGGTATCAAATATTTTGAGCATCATCTGGTGATCAAATACCACAGTTGTTTGGATATATACATTCAAAAAAAAATGGAGTTCCTGGACATCGCCTCATTGGGAACAAATTATAGATACTCTGTCAAGATCGAGCAAAAATTTAAGCAGAAATGAGGAGAGTTTGGATATGCAAATCCCTCATAGCCGAAGAAGGGAAAAGGAAACCCCAACCCACACAATAGGGGAACAAGTCACAATTGCCACCCTCAGGATAATCCATTCAAGTCACAACACAAGAAGGGAAACAACAACAAGAAGAAGGACACGGGAAAATGGTGTGAGTACCATAAAAGTCCTTGGCATAACACCAACGAATTCCTCTCCAAGCAGTCCCTCGTGGCTGAGCTGAAGTCTTCCGAGTCAGAGGCCGATTATGATTCTGAGTCAAATCCTAAAGGAGGGAAGAAGATTATCGATGCTGAACCCAATTCCACGGTCACTACCATCAAATTCTAGCCAAGAGAACTAGAAGAACGAGAGGAAGGGGAATGCCTCTTTCACTCACATATGTGAGTCAAGGGGGCTCTGATTCACTTCATTTTCGACAATGGTAGTCAGAAGAACCTAATTTAAATAGAGGTCTTCAAATGACTGAACCTATCAAGGGAACCACACCCGCAACCCTAGACCATCGACTAACTTCATCAAGGAAGAGATCTATGTTTTAGCCAACAACGTCGTCTGTCCTACAACATCAAGCCTTTCAAAGATGAGGTACTGTGTTATATTTCTCCCCTTGAGGTTTTTGATGTTATTTTAGGAAAACCATATTTGTGGAAGCATCATGCTGTGTATGAGTCTAGACCCCATAATGTTATTATTACTTTTGGTAGACAATTCTATAGGATTCCATAGGTGGCACCACCTACTACTATTTCTTTAATCTCTACTGAGAAATTCATTAAGGTCATTTCATAGACTGGAAAGTTTGTCTTCTTTGTGATCCGTGCTCACAGTAAGAAGAAGGTCACCTCCACATCCATGGCCTCTACACAAAACCTCTCTTTGTAGCAGAAGCAAGTGGACAAGATCGTGGAAGAATACAGAGACATCTTCATCTCACCTATAGGGGTACCGACACACTGCCAAGTCAAGCATCCAATTGATCTAACCCCCGACGCACCTCTACCCAATGGACTATTATATCGATGCTCACTGATGGAGAATGACTAAATTAGGCATTATATCTAAGAGCTTCTTCAAAAGGGGCACATCAGACCCAACTCCTCCCCTTGCGGAAGCCCGATTGTATTGGTGCAGAAAAAGGACGAGACTTGGTGACTCTGCATTGATTACAGAGCCTTAAACAAAATCATAGTATGGAACCACTATCCCATTCCTAGGATTGATGACCTTCTTTACCAACTCAAGGGGGAAAATTTCTTCAACAAGATTGAACTGAATTTTGGCTACCATCAGGTTCCCATCGAACCAACGGATGTCTGGAAGACAACCTTCAAGTCTAAGGAAGGTCTTTACGAATGGCTAATCATGCCCTTTGGCTTAACAAATTCACCAAACAATTTCATGAGGTTGATGGATGATCTATTTATAGCCTTCACAAACTCCTTTGTGGTGGAATATTTGGATGACATCCTCATCTTCATTAGAACGTGGGAGGATCACATGCAACATATTCAACAGGTTTTGAGCACTCTACGACAACATACAATTTATGCCAACTTGGAAAAATGCTCTTTTGGCATGAACAGGGTCCAATAATTGGGTTCTATTGTGGATGAGCATGGGGTACATGTTGATCCAGCTAAGATCCAAGTCATTCTTGACTGGCCAGCCCCAACCACACTGACAGAGCTTCAAAGCTTCTTAGGACTCACCAAGTTTTACTGACGGTTTGTGTTGGGATTCTCCCATATTTCCTAGGCCCTCAGCCAGGTTACCAAGAGAAGTGGTAGGGGAAAGTTCATGTGGGGGAAGGAGAAACAAAGAGCATTTGAAGATCTAAAACATCGTTTGTTCTCAGCTCCCATATTCTCTTTTCCTGATCTGCAACAACCATTCAATATTGAGATTGATGCATCTGACTATGATGTGGGCACAATTCTCACTCAGCATGGGCATCCGGTGGCATACCATAGTGAGATACTCTCCAATGTTATCCATAAATACCCCACCTATAACAAGGAAATGTATTCCATTGTACAAGCCTGTCGTCAATGGAAACATTACATTCTGGGGACAGAGATGATCATACACACTGATCACAAGCCTCTGAAGTTCATATAGACACAGGGGAAATTTCAGAATGACCACCATCAGAAGTGGTCCACCTACTTGCAACATTTCCATCTCAATATCAATTATAATACATCTATCTCCAATCATGTCGTTGACTGCCTCAATCGGCCTCCTGTGGCTGCACTTACCACTGTGCTCCATTTCTGTGGACATGAAAAATCAGAGTGGCCCCGACTTTACCAACAAGATCCAGATTTCGCCACCACATATCAGCTCTTGGGTACAGGCGCCACTGTCACTGATTTTGACATTTAGGATAGACTCTTATTCCACCTGGGCCATATCTATGTTCCTACAAGAGAGTGTGTGAATCTGATTTGAAAAGGCCACTACAATCGGGTGGCAGGACATTTTGGCATAGAGAAAACTGTGGCTGTCCTCTAGAAACATTTTTATTGGCCAAAAATTCGACCGGGCGTCAGAACATATATCAGATCTTGCACTGCCTGCAACATTGCCAAGCCAACCATTAAGAAACAAGGATTATACACCCCTCTTCCTATTCCTAAGAATCTGTGGGAATCCATCTCCATGGATTACATGTATGGTTTTCTGACCACCAAGCATGGAAATGACTGCGTGTTTTTTGTCATTGATCAGTTTTCAAAGATGGCCATCCTCATAGTCTATAAGAAGACTGTCCTAGCAGCTGATACTACCAAGATATTCTTCGAATGAGTTTGGGTGCACTTTGGGATACCACATACCATCATCTCTGACTGAGACATCAAATTCCTCAACACCTTCTGGTCAAGTCTCTGGTCTCTGTTAGACACCAAGCTCACAAAATCCACCTTTTTCCACCCCCAAACCGATGGCCAAACTGAGGTCATCAATCATACGATTGTGCACATCCTTCACATGTACAAATCTAAGAATCCACGTACATGGGATGAGAGTCTCACAAATGTCCAACACAGTTACAACAGAGCTCTCCATAGTTCCATCGAGCATAGCCCATTCCAGGTGGGTCTAGGATTCCAACCCTTGGGACCCATTGATATTGCACTTCCTATCGCCACTGCACAGAAAAAATCTTCCCCTGATCAGTCTGCGGTCGACAAAGCCACCGGATTCATTGAGAAGATTCAACACATCCACCAACAAGTCGAGGAGATTTTTTAGAAATCCAATGCTAAGTACAAGTAGGGCCATGATAAACACAGGTTACCACACTAGTTTCAGGTTGCCGACAAAGTCTGGTTACATTTGCAGAAGGAGTGTCTCATCAGGACCCATCGAAAGCTTCAACCACTTCGTTATGGGACTTACACTATCACCAAGGTTGTGGGTATCAATTCTTTTGAGCTCAACACTCCACCCTTCCTTGTTTTTCATCCATTATTCAATGTGGACCTCCTTCGGCCATATTTCCCACCATTATTGGACACCTCTGAGATCATTGAACAACTGACACCAATAGATCTCAACCCTGACTGCATGGAACAAGCATCCACCAACCAGATAGTGGACACATAGGTCAAGGGAAATCACCAGCAGCAGATCCAACTTTATCGGGTTGTCAAGGCAGGGAAACTCCTACACCAAGGCAAGTGGCTCACCAGGGGCCAAATCCAGCAGAAGTTTCCTCACCTGATGGGGGAACTCAATGCAATAGAGACCATTTCTTCCTAATGGGGGAGGATTGATCCAGATGGATATTGGTGGCCACCCACCTATTCCAACTGGCTCCTCGTGTCCATTTTTGTTCAACACATCTTTTTGTACTTCTTCATAATTGTGAGTTGTAAACTTTTGGGGTTGTCTAAAGCCTCAAACATTCTCCAGGTGGATACGAGTGGCCTCTCGCCTAATCAAGCTGGCCTATTTTGTATGTTTTCATATCAACATATCTTGTTGTACTTTCAGGGTTGTTTTGAGGCCCTAAACATTGTTTTTTTGACTCGCTATAGTCAGACTATAGACAGAGTCAGAGTCTGATGGTGAAATGTGTAGTTCTCTAAAACACCTTTCCAACGGGCTATCATGTGCCTAAAATAAAGGTTGTATGAAAAATTTATGACCGTAGGAAGTTTAGGTACCAAATTACACCAACTTACCCATAGGGCCCACATGACTTTTGGTGTTTCACTTTCTAGGGTTAGGTTTTTTGCATTCATGATTAATATGAAAAGGGCCTATGGATCCTCATTGTAATCGATTATTCTCACATGGATGCATGTAGTAGCCACATCTCTTCTCAGAGATAGCTACCGCCATTTGAGCAAGTTTCAGTTATGCAGTTTTACAGTTTCAACTTACTTCATTATTTAATAGAAGATATTGTTAATTGAATATTTGTGTTAGTCTTCCTATCTCTGTGTTTATGGTATTCAGTCTATAGTCAGTTCGTTTCACTGCTAAATACGGATCACACATGGAACTTATAGCTAGACTTTCTAATATGCGCACAAGGAACTATAACATACCTGAGGTGAATAAGCTCAGTAAATGCACTGGGTACAGGGATATTGACGTTGCATCATATTGGATTGTTATTATTGAGGGTATCTATGCTTTGATTGAACGATTATGCCTATTCTTCGATCTTTGGGTCTCTGTCACTGGAGGTGTACACTTTGATCTTGTCAAGAGGTTTCTGAGGGATATAAATCGGTCAAGTCAAGCACCGGAGGACATCATCATCAAATATCAGAGACAATTTATCTTATGTACAAGGCCTACATTGAACTTGACTTGAATACTTCCCATATTAAAATTGTGAACAAATTCAATCCTTTCTTTCGATTTCAAACGCCCACTTACAGTTTAAAGTCCATTCGTATTTCCACAATAGGATAAATTAAGAAAGTATTTTGTAGAGATCACACAGAGAAAAATGAAGAAAATTATGACATATATATGTTTCCCCTTAGGGAAGATCCAGAGACTTCTCAACCTTACTTGCAGAATAGGGATGGAAATTGGAGTCTTATATTTGAGGAATGGGTTTCTTCACAGGGAAGAGAGGCACATTGTGGGCTTGTAAATCTGGTGCAAAGACTCAACAACCGTCCGATCAAGAGATCGACGGTGCTGATTAAATTGCTAGTTGGGATTTATTCCACATGTATAGTGTGAAAAGTTTTATATTGGTTTATAACCATAGCCCTCACTATGAATATTCGATGCATGGTGCAAGGGTATGGCGGGGGCTCTAGGTGCTTGGACTTCAAAATGAAGATCACCAACCTGGAGCCTGGGACGACCTGTCAGGCCCCCTACCTTTTGGAAGAAATGATAAGAAGATTTGATCTACTGATAGATATGATCTCGTCCATTGGATAAATATTTTTTTTACACACTTTTGGCGCGACGGTCATATGAGTGACCATGGGAAATTGTTCAGAGATTTTGGCATAATTCCAAGTTTGGAGGGTCACCAAAATACGCTACCAAGTTAATAAACTTTCGAATATTGAAGAGCATTATTACTGTCAGAGTTTTGGCATACTGCCAATTGTGGATGTTTGAAGTTTTGCCAAAAATAGTTAGAACCTTGCACAACACCAAAGAATTCAAACTGCCATGATTTGGTAAAATGACAGAGATCATTGCGAACATGGATCACACGAAGAAGATAGCAGAGGATATAAAAACCTCACCATATCTACTAAATGGTTTACATGTTTCCATATGATCTCCAAAATTGATAAAACCCTGCAGTAACACAAAGAATAGTAAGTTGCACGAAAACAAAAAAGACATAGTTAAATTGAATCTCAGTTAAATCATTCATCGATTAAAAGATGGAACTAAATCGAAGAATAATGATAACTATGTTATGTTGATTAAAAATTGACTAATAACTGTGTTAGCAATAATCAATGGTCATTTACAAGGAGATCAGTAAAAGAGTTTGAAGTTCCTTATGATTGTTTTGTTTGAAGATTAGATGGAGCCTTCACCATTATGGACCAAATAGCCAAGAAAGCATAAAAAATCCTAATTCAGTGATTCCATGCCTAAACCAAGTAACAATGTGAATAAATGATAAGCCTCTTTGAGTCCCGACAACCTCTTATTATAAGATATTAAATGAACAAAATAAGATGAAAATCTAAATGAGTCTTTATAATGTATATACATTATATAAAGTGGTATAGAAGGTAATAATAACCCTACATGATTGCAATTAATGTATGAATTAATTAGGGGTGGGAATTAGGGGCTTAACATGCCTCTCCTCTTCAAACAAGAAATGTGACACTCAATGTTGATCAATTGTCAATGTTTCTATATGAAGAAAACATATGTCCAAGTTGCATCTTCTGTTGGCATGTTCTTCCACTCGATGTTGTACTCAATAATTTTTCTAGACCTTAGTTGTTTAATTCTTGTTTCAATGACCAATTCATGTTATAATATGATTTTTTTCCCTCTTCAACAAGATTTGGAAGAATAATCTAAAATATAATGCTCGACGAGTTGTTGTTATGCAGACCAGGGATAGACCTCCCCAATTGGAAGATTCTAAATTATCCGACACAACCAAATCAACGTTCAACAATGAATTAGGTTCTCTACCCATTAGGAAATCAGGTTACACCACCCACATTTCCATACCGTTTGAAATTATCTGATGGTATATTCTCGACAGATCCAACAGTCTTTAGGACTATAAATCAATCACCCCGATCAAATCGAAACCTTAAACCATGCGGCAGCTAAATCCTCCCCCATTCTCCATGTAACACATTGACAGGTGGGGTTTACAACCAATATACAGTTGTGGTATATTAGATGCCATATCTGCAAATCGATGGTCCCTATCCACTTGGGATTTCTTCCATCAGAACGTGTCCACTCCCCACAATCGTGAGACTTCCTGATCAGACCTTCCCGATAAGAACGCTTTGATGGATCCAACGGTTCTCAGGTGGCCACATACGAAGATCAAAGATCACTATAATCTCAAAATTGAAGGGTGATTAACCAATACCTCTCTTCAGTTGAGTTCCTTCCTCGGGATGGATCAGTCTAGATCCAACGAATCAAAAACCATCGACATCCACACTGATATATCAACAGATCCTATTTCTCTCAAACTTTTGACATCATACATTTCCCAGCGGAAACTCCTCTTACAACAATTTTCAAACATTACTGATCTCCATTCTCATGATAGAATTATTGCTGAAGCATCTAGGGAATCTACGACCCATCTTCTCTTGGAATCCTCCTATCATAGATTCACCAATAATTAGCACTATGAGTTTTTCCAAGGGTTACACCTTCTGATAGGCTTTCTCCCAAAGAATAGATCTTCGACGAACAGTCAGGATCTACTCCTTCCTCCAATTCAATGGTTATATTTCCTCTCAATTCAAATAAGGATTTTCAATAGGGTTAATGGATTATTCTAGGACTTAACAGTCCCATGGTCTTTCCAGAATTATTTTTCCAAGGTTCAACCTGACTCCTTCGGACTCATAAACCGCTTTCCAATAGGAAAGAAATACTCTGCCCAAACACCCAAATGAAGAATTCATATCCTGTAAAATTTCCATTTCAAACGAAAGGAAAATACAGGGTATCAACCCATATTGGCCTTCCTCATACAATCATCACATTTACTCAATTTAATGAATAAAGGAGGTTATATTACTCCATTTAAATCAATAATTCAACATTCATTCATATCATTTAACTACTTAAAATGAATAAAGTACTATATATGACCATTTAAAACATTACAGGTACAAAAACTTATATATTTAACAATGGTTCTAACCATCCAATTAACTGAGGGGAAATGCCTTTCCACCCAACCATAGGCTATGTTGTGTTGTGCCTTTCTACAACATGCTACCTCCATGCCAGACCATGGTACCACCAAGGGACTATCACAGTGGACTGAGAAGTCAATAAATGGTTTAGAAAGGTTACTCTCCTTCACTCCACTAGAAAAAACATAAGTTTTCCCTCTTCCCATTGAGCTCAAGACCTTCATGAGTTTATTAGGAACCTTTCCAACTATTTTTCATCTACACAAGGGAGCCCCTTATTTTTTACATCATCCCTCGGTGACCTCCCCTTACCATTGTCAGTTTCTTTCCAGTAACTACCAAGTCGTGGTCCTCTATTTCTCCAGTCTGGATATGGGTCTTCTCTATTCCAGGGTGACCATTTCAATCTTAGGAAAGATTTCTATTTTCTTCAAAATAACTTCCCATATCTTCTCTTCTTCTCAAACCTGTGATCATGAGATCCTTTTTTCATTTGCACCATCTATTTATGAGTTTGTGACTCATATCTACGGATATTGGCTTTCCATTCCTCTGTGTGATGAATCGTGTCTCTGAGTAGGTGGTTTTTTTGCATCCACATGCTCTCTATAGTGAATCCCTATGTGATAATTATCTCCCTTTCCTCCCTTCTTCCTCATTCCTTCTACCCCTGCACATGATCTGAAGGGAAGCTAGGTCAGTACAGGGGTATTTTTCCAACATCGGGTTATTTCCAGGCCAGTTCATCATGTCTTAGGGATGTAAGCAATGCTATTAAGATTTGAAGACAAATTGGATGGAGAATCCAACTTCCTATCTTGGAAAGAAATAGTTACTTTGACATTGAAGGAGTATGAACTTTGGGAGTTAGTGGATAAATAAATTAGTCCACTAACATATCCGATAGTTTTATATGATCACAATAAGAAGGAGATCAAAGAATATAGGGTCCTATTAGAGTCGGTGAAGGATAATTTGATTCCTCACCTAACCGAGAAGATGACAACCAAGGATATGTTTGATGCCCTGGTAATTTTATTCCAAAGAAATAACATGAATAGGAAGATGATCTTAAGGAATAAACTCATCTCAGTTTAGATATCTAGATCAGATAATGTTACCGACTATTTCATGAGGATCGCATAGGTGCGTGATCAACTTGTAGACATAGGGGAGAAAACATAGGACGCGGAGCTCGTGAACGTGGAATTGAATGGTATTCCCAAGTCATGGGAACCATTTTACAAAGGAGTTTGTGCTCGGGAAAATATCCAATATTGGTAGAGACTTTGGGATGATTGCATCTAGGAATAGACTCGGTAGGAGTCTAAGAGCGACAAGAAGGAAGATGAAGAGGAGGAGAAACTGGCCCTTTTCAGTAAGATAAGGAAGGGAAAAGGAAAGGGTTCTGACAAGAAGGGTAACAGTGAGGAGTCAACCTCACATCCAAGAAAGAATGAATTGAGTAAAATCAAGTGCTTCACATGTCACAAGTTTGGGCACTATGCTTCATAGTGTCCAGAGAAAAAGAGGCAAGAGAAGATGCAAACAAAAACAACAATAGAGGCACAACTAGATGCATTTGCAACAAATTTTGACAAGGAATTTTGAATGTTCACATGTCTCTCTACCAACACCTACTCAAGGAGTGTGTGGTACTTTGACAGTGGTGCTTCTAGTCACATGAAGGAGACACATGAGTTGTTCACCAGTTTTCCAACACTAGAGTTTGAACTTCAATTTTTAAAATTGTTTGAACTTCAAACTCTTTTACTTATACTTTACCAAAAAATTCTCCAAGACTTTACAAGGATTTATAATTCAGTGAAAGATTCTCCAAGATTTTACAAGAGTTTATAATTCAATTATATATTCACCAAAATTTTAGAAGATTATATAATTGACTAAAATATTTGCCAAAACATTATATATACATATTATATTATTGTTAAAGTAACCTTCATTTTTTCCTATTTATCATGGGGATTCACCCATTTATTATAAACATAAATTTAGGGGGGGTTCTTAAAATCGCCCCTGCTTATCACAAGGTCAAGTGGGGGATCATCCCTCAATATTTGCATAGCTCTCTTGGCTTCATCCAGTAGAAACGACCCCCTTTTCCATGCTTCTGCCGCTTATGCTGCTATGTTTTCTTCTCTTATTTTGATGGATTCCTGAGTTGTGCTCTCTAATGTCTCAACTTGTTCATCCATGGTCATTACTTTGAACTTGGTTATACTAGGGATATTCCTTCTATGGGGCACTTCCTCCAAATCTTGGGTTCCCTTGGTAAAGATATCATCTTTGAAATTGTCATGATCATATGGCCAACAAGAGGATACCTGGTACCGGTGCTGGAGTACCAATCCTTTTGGATCATGCTTGCGAAAATGCCTCGTGGGGAACCAATACTCAAGCTGACTCAAACCTTATTGTTTTTCCTTTGCAATGTCTTTAACCATATAAAACCCAATATGAAAACCATAGGGTATGAAATCCCTCTTCTTATCCTTCACCAGAGAAGTGTTATATCCTTGTAGGATGGTCTGGTAACAAATATCTCCTAATATGAGATGGTTCGGGACATGAACGAGGAGTAGGTGTGGTGCACTAGTATCCCTGAACACTCTTATGCAAGGGCTTGCTTCTTTGAAATACCAATGGCCAACTTTGGATATCATATTTTTGGCTGCCCCTGAAAGCCTCGGGCATTATTTTATAAATATAATTAAGTGTATTCTGGATATAAACTCATCACATATCACAACATAAAATATTTTGTACCTATTCTCCCAAAAAAATTTGAAATAAATGTGCACATGTAACTCAACAACATGCCAGCTTAAATTCATACATGTGAAAATGTTTCTCGTGCATATCACATCCAACATGTAAGATTCCATGTAGAATACTGATGTTTCTCCTTCTTTTGGTGTCAGGGACTATAGGATGTTGATACTTATTTGTTTGGAAATAATGGCTCCCCAATTTAAACTTCTCTCAGAGATTTCCATGGTAAATGCTAAGAGCATCATGCTTCTGAAAAATTTGAGCAGTCCTTTTCTCCATACAATCGGAAAATCAAAGCCATTAAATACATATAGGGATGTATGAGGTTTACCGTGTTGTACCATCCATTTCTCCTATTTGCAAACTTTTTATCCTCTTTCCACCGTGAGGCTAGTAACTGGCTAGTGTCATGAAGATAATAAAACTTGACCACAAAATTTGTATTTAGTCTCTCCTTCGGGTCTCTGAGTTTGTAATATTTTTGTACTTCTACTGGAAGAAAGATACCAACACATTCACTCTAATCATTTTTTATTGTGCATTTCATCATGTCTATGTGGTCAGTTATCCATCTGATGGTTTTGATGCAGGGTAGAACTAGGGTCCGATAAGCCACCCTATGCAGATATGATCGCTTAATATTTGGGAAAAAATGGTCATCCAATACCCTGACGTCTGGGTTGTTGTGAGGTGTAAAATCTGGGTAATATTCCTGATTGGTTTTGTTAAAAAGGTCCCCCCAATGTTGGAGCATTACTTTAGATCCAGTGCTTGCCTCTGTGTCCTTGAACGCTAGACGATGGGTAAATTGTTTCTTGGTTGAAGTCTGGATAATTGATTCCGTTTTTGAAACAAAATCAAGCTCCCTTGCGGTCGTCGGTGTCGACCCTTTGTCGATCTCTAGTTCTTTCATTTTGGGCGTTCTTGGTGAGATCTTGGTCATCATCTTTCATGGAGGCATTTTCCTACAAAAAATGTTATGATGAGTTGCAAGCCAACTTCGACAAGCATTATCAGATGCAATCGTAAGTTAAAACAATAAAGATAATGCTTACCTCTTCCTTGAAAGAAATAACCTGGGCTTAATATTAATCAGAGTGATATAATGGGATGTAGCCTCTTCGATGCTCTCTCTTTCTTCCTCATCTTCTTGGGAGATCAGTGATTTATGAATGAAATACCACTCTTGGGAACAAACCTTGTAAATTTTAAAACATACTTACCTTATCGCATCAAGTCTTAAATTCAATCGTACAAATGTCACATGTACAATCTATAAAAAAATCCAAACCATTCTTAGGTTTAAATGTAACAGAGGCTGGCGACGCAGGAGCGTGTTATCAAAAAATTCAAATTTTGAATGTCGTTCAGTGTGCGATGTCATGGTATCGGTTACATGAAGTTATTTTTTTTCTAACAAATAGAAGATCTCGTCCTTCACTCAACTAGGGGTGTGCCATCAAATTACCTGAGTAGTTTTTCACATTTCAAGGAACTAGTATGATCGACATCGGGGCTAAGCATGGTATTTAAATAGAAAACATGAATAAGCCAGTATTGTCGATAGTTAATGAGTGCATTGGCATTGGCGTTTTGTATTTGACGCTGCTTTGTGGGTACATTTAGGTAAAAGTTCCAATGCCAACCCAAATTGTTGTACAGTGTTGGCGTAGAAGTGTTGATGTGGAAGTACATGGATGACACGTGGAACATCAAAATATGATGTGGGAGATAACTGATCAATGCACACTATCTACGAGGAAAAATATGTGATGGTTGATTTTAACGTTTCGGTGTTGGTGATTTTACTTAGACATATTTTTCTGGCTACCACGCCCTTTCTCCCTTTTTGCCAATGCCAACGATACATCGATGATCAATGATTGTTGTTGTTTATGTTGGCCATTTTTCTTTCAGATTCCATCGATGCCAACGATACATGGATGATTTTTAAATAACTGTTTTCACAGACCATAATCGTCGATTGGCACACAACTCTTTTATAAAGAAAATTTTAAGTTGTTTGTACTTAGTCTTTATGCCATGTTGACTTAGAGGATAAATTCAATCTGTCAACAAACTTCAAACCAAACAAAATGTGATCGCAACAACATAAAAATCCATGCATCCCAACAAAACTGACTCTATTAAAAAATGAAAAAGTGGTACCCAAAAAACAAAATTGCAAAGTATTTTAGGGTGTGTTGAGTGCTCAACAAATGGTGATTCTATGGTCGAAAACATAATCTATGCTCCTTCCCTCGTTCTTAGCCTATGCAAATTGGTTGAGAAACCTTCTGACTTTATTCTATTATTTTCAATTAGAACCTTTTCCATCAATGTGCACGCAACTTCTCGGTTTCGTGAATTCGGATCCACCTATGGGGTTTATCTTTTCCATTCCATTTCCTATTTAACCAAAATCCATGTCCCTCCTAGACAATATATGGGTAGAGCATCCATTGGTGTAAGGCCATTAGCTATCACTCCTTTCGTATGGTCATTCTTTGCTGCCAACGAGCATCCATAGCCTCGATAGAGTTACCCCGAAATCATAGACCTTGCTCCACTGCTAGTGAGCGTCCATAGCCCCGATGTACTTATCTGTATTCCCTCTCAGAATTTACGCTCCCTTTATTTTTCCCTTTAATATGGATCATATTTTTCTGGCGTAAATACCAAGAGCTAGTCAGAGAGGAGGATATTTGTTTTTTGAAAAGGTGAAACTGTTAGGGTGGAGCTTTCCCTAGCTCTGTCTTAGAGGTACATGTGATTCTTTCTAGCTAGCCATCTTTCCTTTTATATTTACCAGGCCACTAGGCATATATTTCATCACCTCCCCTCGTAGTATGCTTACAAAGAGAAAATATCATTTTGAAAATTTGTGTTTTCTCAACGTCTCTTATTTTGCATATAAGTGTAGGTCAGGAGCAGAGTCTACTTCACCGTATCCTCCCAAGAAATATTAAACTCAACCATTCCTTTATGACACACAAATTAAAAAAATAAGAAAATAACAAGCAAAAGAAAGCATGAAAAAGGGGCTCGAAAATGATCTTCCCTGAAACACACATAATTGTTCTAATCAAAATGTACGTTGAGAAAGAAACAATAACTCAAACAAAGCATCATTTTTATTTTTTTAAGAAAATATTGTTTTAAGGCCCATCCATTCACCGGGAGGGTGTCATATTCCCACTTTATATTCTGCAACTGGTATGTGCCTACCACGATCTTCTCGACCACCTGAAAAATGTCCTAGCCATAGATTTTGGAACTTTGAGTGTTTTCCTTTGGGCTCGTTTGCTTTATCCCACTTCAAGACTAGGTCCCCTACTTTGAATTTTTTTTCTTTGGCCTTATGTTTATCAATCCATATTTTAAATACCTGTTGATGAGTGGTGAAATTAACTTTATCCTTTTCCCTTTCTTCGTCTAGCATGAGAAGGGTATCAACCCTTTGTTGAATAACGGATGAGGGATGACCTCTTGATTCTTGAGAAAGCTATAAAGATGGAAGATACAATCCGTTTGGAAGAATGGCTTCTTGTCCATATACTAGAAAGTATGGAGCGTTTCCAATTTTTTCTTTAGGAGTTACTATATTGGCCTATAGGGAATTATGAAGCAAATTATGCCAATTCCTCTGATATTCAACAACTATTTTTTTAAAAATCCTCACCAAGTTTTTATTAGTTGAATTTTCTACCGCATTCCCTTGCAATAGTAGTTTGCAGAATATCTTATTATGATCCCCTTATCAAGGGAACATTTTTTCAACAATGTGGAAGAAAAGTACGAAACATTGTCAAAAACAATAATGGAGGGTATCCCAAACCTTGTTTTCAATTGTTGTTCTAAAAATTGGATTACTACCTTTTCATTAACATGTGTGAGAGGGATATCCTTCGTCCATATCATAAAATAATATGTAGCAGTCAAGATATATTTATGTTATTTCAAAGAATTGGGAGTAATTTCCCCTATGACGTCTATTCCCCATTGCTCAAATGGTATGATATGGTCATTGACTAGAGTGAAATGGCTTCCCTCTTTTCTCTTCTAGCACTTACTTGACAAGATTTACATTTCCTGGCATATGCATGAGCATCCTTGAACATAGTACGCCCGTAATAACCAGCCCTTAATATTTTGTGAATCCTGGTTTCACCTGCAAAATGTCCATCCGTTGGGTTGTCATGGAGTTATCTCAGTACCTTTTATGCATCATCATGTTCAAGACATATAAGGATTAATTCATCATAATTTACACGGAAAAACACATAATTTATGAGGCGATATTGAGAGGATTTTAACCCGAGAGATCTCATTTCTCCAGGGTTTAGGTTTTCTGGACAAGTTCCATTATGTTGGAGATAATACAAGTTTTAGTATTAGGATGATTTCCCGGGAGGTACATATAAGTCTTCCTTGCAGCATAATGAAAACTCATTTTTCCAACTAGAGTCTTCTGCGTTAATCTGATCTTGGGCCTCAATGGCCAGTTTACAAAATCCTTAATCCTTCACTATTTTGGCGGGCTTTATGTCTAGATCAAATTCTTAGATGATTTCCATCCATTTACCCTTCTTTCTCCCATATCTTGTTGAGTGAACAGATATCGGACCGTGGGGTGAGATACTGTGACTTTAGTGTGATTATTCAAGATATAGGATATGAAATGTTTCACTTCTTTATAAACAACGTAAGCTTGTTTGTCTATAGAAGGGTAGTTCAGTTTAGCTCCTTGGAGGTTAGTGATCATAAATGATATCGATGCATCATTGTTTCCATCATCCTTCTGGGTAAGTACTGCAACCAAGGATTGGTCAGAAGCAAAGGTATAAAGAAAAAAATCTTTTTTGAAATCATGGCTTCATAGCACTAATGCTTGGGAGATTGTGATTTTGATGTTTTTGAAAGAACCTTCCCTTTATTCATCTGATTTAAACTATGCATCTTTGTGAATCATTTTTTTTAAATTTTTAACAGTTTTGACGAAGTCAGGAGTAAATTTTCTCACAAAGTTGAATTTTCTAAAGAAAGATTGTATGGCCTTTTTATTGTGAGGCAAGGGGAGTTGAGCTATCGATTTGATCTACTGAGGGTCGATGTTAATTCTTCCTCGAGATATAATATGACCTAATATTTTCCCTTTCTCTACGCCAAATATGGTTTTCTTAGGGTTCAAATATAGTCCATACTTCCTACACCTTTCAAATATCTGAGTCAAATGTTGAATGTGGTCCTCCTTATTTTTTGAGTATATTGTTATGTCATCTAAATAGACTACCACACACTTGTTAATCAATCCCCAAAAATATATGTCCATGGCCCTCTGGAAGATTTACCCTACGTTAATCAACCCAAAGGGAATGCGTTTATAAAAAAAGGTTCCCCACTTGGTTCGGAAGGTAGTTTTTAATCAATCTTCTTCTGAAACTAGAACCTGGTTATATCCCAAGAAACTGTCTAGGAGGGAAAAAATTTCAGAGATGGATACCATCTGTAGGATTTGTTCCATGGGTGGGACTGGGTAGTTATATTTTTCTGATGCTCTATTGAGGTTTTTGAAGTTGACACACAGAAGGATCTCCCTATACTTCTTTTTGACAGGCACCAAATTGGCTAGCCAGGAAGAGTGTCTGACCTGAAAGATAATCTTGGCATCTAGCAATTTCTTCAGCTCTTTATACATCAGAGGTTCAAGAGATGGGTGGTACTTCCTAATATTATGTTGGAAAGGTTTTATTCCATATTTTAATGAGATCATGTGCTGGATAATGTGAGTATCATATGTTTTCAATTCTCGGTAAGACCAAGCAAAGACATCTTGATATTCTTTAAATTGTTTAAGATAAGGTTTCTTGTCTTCTTTGGACACTGTCTTACCTAAATTGACATTCTTTGGATTCTCAGGGGTTCCTAGGTTTATATTTTCATATATAGGACATGAGCTCTTTGTTTCTTCATTCTTTGGCCCTCTAAATCTTTCCCTTAGATCAAAAAGGTTATCTAGATTGGACACTCCTTTAGGTATCGTGTGAAACTTGGTTTTGTCATTAGAGTGATTGTTTCCCTTCTTCCATTCGTGGAGATATGATTATGTGAGTAGTTCTTGGAATACTTCATCATCAATGGCCAAATCCTTAAAATGATTTTGATTAGTCAGGAAATCTACAATATTTTCATCCCCTTCAAAGACTTTCCAGTTAGAAATGTTTTTAGGTACCGATAGTTTGTAGAGAAGTTATACTGAAAACCCTGAGGCTTCATAATATTCTAAATAAGATAATCTTGAGGCTGCAGTGGCTAGAGAATCAACAAGTGTATTTTCTGTTTTGGGAACAACGGTAATGTTGAAGGCCTCAAAATTGTCTATTATTCTGTGAACCTCTTGTTGATAATTCCTTAATTGAGGTAAATTCCAATGTATGGTATTTTTCACTTGCCTAACAATAGTTTTAGAATATCCAAATATTTTCAATTCTTTTATGTGTAAGGCGATGGCATTCGTTAGTCCCTGGACTAGAGCTTCATATTCAACAGTGTTATTAGTGCATTCAAATTATGATCTATAGGATAAGAAAATTTGTTTCCCCTTTGGGTCAATTGCATCCTGTTCCCGACCCCTCTTGTGATTTAGAGCCATCAAAGTACAACGTCCAAATTTGGGGAGGAAAATTTATGACTTCTTCATGTCTAGCTATTTTTACGATTTCAACCTCCTTGTCTTCTACTCCTGTCGAAGAATCCTGATAGAGGATGATTTCCTTTGCGGCCTCTAGTAAGTCTATTTGAAATATCATTTTTGTGCTAAAGATATGTCAGACATGTGAGGGGAGAAATTACCGAAATCAAAATCATGGGAGTATTTTCCTAACATGGGGAACTTTGTTGACGAGGGTTCATTTGGCGTCTCCAAATCATTGATAGTATGTTTGAGGTATCTTTCTCTATCAATCCTGATCATGTTGGGATGTCCTTTCAATGGAAACCAGAGGTGAGCCTAGTCGGTACTAAAGTATATGTTTAATTTCTCAAACTAGTCTCGACTAAGTAGCATTCCATAAGCCTCCGGGATGTCTACCACGATTATGTCAATTACTTGAACAAACTTGGGGTGTGTAGAAATTATTATCATGACATATTTTATTTCCCCAATGAACTTTACCTGA
>SNQJ01S0150901.1:7036-26245 GCA_010110895.2 Picea sitchensis
ATTAAGCATGGGTTCTCTTACTCCACAAAGCGTCTTCCCGTGAGGGCTTTCACCATAAGGGGACCACTTTGGAGTTCATCCATATTTACTTCTTATCAACAATAATGAGTCATATTTACATAAAAAAATATTGGGTCCATTACCCAAACCTTTGTGCTACGGGTATTTCTTCAAGGGTTGACATCAATGACAACCAACCTTAATCAACAAAATTGACATTAGTGTGATGATACTTTGCATGTCAAATATTTTGATAATGCCACATAGTTTTGTTTCCCTCTATCTCATTCCAAGCCCAAGATCAATGAGACAATATTCTCTGTAGCAATAATGCTTTTAGCAACATTTTTTATGCTTAGGTGGGATTCTTAAGAAATCTATGGAGAAGGTAACCTAATTTTTGTTATCATTAAACTTATGCATTGGGGATTATGTTGTAACACCCACTTTGGCATGCATTTTCCATTGTTTGAGAAATAAAGTGAAAAAAAAATATTGTCAATAAAAATAACATACTTGGTGGTCCAAGTGATGAGTAATTTCCTTTGGGAATATCAAAATCATAGACATGTTAGCCTAAATAATAAGTAATAGATGCAGTCACTCGATGTTTTCATCTTCCTAGAGGCCTATAAAAAATGTAGGGTCTCTTTTTTTCCTGTTATAATATTTTGAATCTAGGTACAAATATCACCCTTCAACAAAGGCATTAAGATCTATTGCATTTTTCTTCTTCTGTAATGAAATCTACAATGAACATGAATCCAATGGTTAAGAGGGTTTGGGATATGATCAAGATATGAATCCAAGATGTCTCATGCATGATATAGATATGAAAACATAGAAGGCATCCTCTCTTATATGGGCATCAGAAAAAGTGTTTGATTATGTCATCGTGTTCGAAGTTTTATATTGTCTTTCGTAACACTTTGAAATCCCTCCAAAGAAAAAGTGGCTCAATGTTTACCATTTCTTCTTATTATTAGTGTACATATAACCCGTAAAAGGTTATATTTGAAATTACAATGTATGCTTATTATTATTTTCTATTAAAATTACGACTTATCTATATGGTGTTTGGTTAATTTTTAAAATTTTTAAAAAATGGAAGATTTTTTTTTTTAAATTGTGTACCTAATTTAATCTTGTCAATTGAAGTACAATTGCATCAAATTTTCATCAGAAAAAGGTTGGATGAATATATACCCTTCAACTTGATATTAAGAATTACCCTCCATATCTGATCATTTCATTCACCATTTACAAATGCCAATAAATATTTCACATGTGTCTGGCCCAAAGGAATGAGGAGATTTTGTGGACCCCAATCCACTTTTCAACTACACTTTCCAAACTCCATGCTCCAATGTATTTCTATTCCTTGTGCCTCAAGATCCTTCTATCCATGTCAATGATGAAGAGGGGATTGAATGGAAATCAATAAGCACCTAATGGAATAATAATAATTATATTATCTCCTATGATATACACTCTTCAATTTGAATAATTTTAAATGCAAGGTTGTATATCCTAGCATATACAATATGTACTAATCTAATGTTGGGTGTATAATTTTTTCCAAATGAGACAACATGTGCATGTTTCCTTGACACCCCATGACAGGAAGATCAAAGTGTGCACAATATCAATTCACCACTGATCCAATGAGGAAAAAATTCTCTTTTACAACTCATCATTTCCATGCCATGACAACATAGAGGTCATGGGTATGCGGGTGTTGTAATCTATGGGATTATAGGGGGAAGTCACCATCATACTTTAACAACATAACATAGCATTTTAAAACACATACATGAGCACACATAAAAGAAAATAAGGAAAATAAAAGTAATGCTAAGACCAACAACAAGTATCTTTATTATGATCAATAGCACACCATGTTTACATTCAATATCTCATGCATTTATACCTTGAGTGAATTGGAAGGTAATTACAACTATTTAAGTACCTTGGTTGGTCAACCCTACCAAGCACTCAATCGACTTACATTTTCATATTTGACTTAATTTCATAGTCGAATGACAACTCTTGGTCAACTAGTGGGTCTAGTCGACAAAATTGATTACGCCCTCCAACATCTCCCCCACACCCAAATCCTTGTTCGTCCTGAAGAAGAAGGAGATTTAGAATTACACTTTCAGTTTTTAGATTGTACTGAATTTTACAAGATTGAATGTGTGAGATCTATTAGTCTATATCCTTCATTGTGACTTGGAAAACAAAGGTTGGATTAGTTCTCATTGGTTGACTCTAGTTGCATAAGTTGTTCTATTACCACTCTCACTGAGTACTTCTTGTTATTTTGGGGGTCTACAGGCTCGAAGAATGGTTTGATCACCCCTCTCACCAAGGGAACATTTTTTATTATGTTGGTCAATGTGATACGGATTTAGGATCCGAACAAACTTATTAACAGACTAAATACAATAAACACAGATATATGAAGAATACCACATATATCCAACGAACAATATCTTCTATTGAATAATGAAATAGGATGAAACTGTAAAACAACAGAACTGAAACATTTACTCTAATGGTGGTAGCTATCTCTGAGAAGAGATGTGGATACTATGTGCATCTGTCTAAGCACAATCAATTACAATGAGGCTCCAGAAGCCTTTTTGATATTACTTATGAATGCCAAAACCCTAGACATACAAAAACCTAACCCTAGAAGGTGAAACACCAAAAGTCATGTGGGTCCCTATGCGTAAGTTGGTACCTCAACTTCCCAGGGTTGTAATTTTTGCATACAACCTTTGTTTTAGGTTTGTGATAGCCCGTTGGAAAGATATTTAAGAGAAATACACATTATGTTGTCAAACTCTAACTTTGTCTATAGTTTGACGGTGGTGAGCCAAAAAAACACTGTTTAGGCCTCCAAATAGGCCCTGGAAGTACAACAAGATGTGTTGACATGAAAACATACAAAATAAGCCAGTTTGATTAGGTGTGAGGCCACCAATATCCACCTGGAGGATGTGTGGGGCTTCAACCAACCCCAAAAGTGTAGAACCCATAATTACAAAGAAGTACAAAAGAACGTGCTGAACAAAAATGGACAAGAGGAGCTAGTTGGAATAGGTGGATGACCACCAATATCCACCTGGATCAATCCTCTCCCCTTAGGAAGAAATGGTATCCATTGCATTGAGCTCCCCCATCAGGTGAGGAAACTTTTGGTGGATTTGGCCCCAAGTGAGCCACTTGCCTTGGTGTAGGATTTTCCCTACCTTGACAACCCGATAAAGTTGGATCCTCTTTTGGTGAGTGCCCTTGACCTGTGTGTTCACTATTTGATCAGTGGATGCATGTTCCATGTAGTCGGGGTTGAGCTCTATTGGTGTCATTTGTTCTAAAATCTTTGAGGTGTCCAATAATGGTGGAAAATATGGTCGAAGGAGGTCCACATTGAACAATGGATGAAGGCCAAGGAAGGGTGGAGTGTTGAGCTCAAAATCATTGCTGAAATGGGCTATGGTCAGTGGAGCTATGGAGAGCCCTGTTGTAACTGTGTTGAAGATAGGGGAGACTCTCGTCCCATGTATGTGGATGCCTATAATTTTACATGTGTAGGATGTGTACAATCATCCGATTGACGACCTTTGTTTGGTCATCTATTTGGGGGAGGAAAGTAGTGGATTTTGTGAGGTTGGTGTCCAACAATGACTAGAGGCTCAACCAAAATGTGCTAAGGAACTTGCTTTCCTGGTTGGAGATGATGGTCTTTGGTAGCCCAAAGTGGAACCACACTTGTTCGAAGAAAATCTTGACAGTATCTGCCACTGTGATATTCTTCTTGTAGGATGTGAGGATGGCCATCTTCAAAAACAAATCAACGACCACAAATATACATTCATTTCCTTGCTTGGTGGACAAAAGGCCCGACATGTAATCCATTAATATGGATTCCCAAGGCTTCTCAGGAGTAGGAAGAGGGTTGTATAAGCCTTGCTTCTTGATGGTTGGCTTGGCAATGACACAGGAAGTGCAGGATCTGATATACTTGCTGACGTCTTGTCGAAGTTTTGGCCAATAAAAATATTTCTTAAGAATGACCATAGTTTTATCTACACCTAAATGTACTACCATATAACTGTAGTGGGATTCCCAAATCATCTTTGCACGCTCTCTTGTAGGAACAAAGAGATGGCCCAGGTGGAATAAGAGTTTGTCCTGAACATGAAAATCGGTGACATTCGCGCCTATACCCAATAGCTGATAGGTGGTGGCTAAGTCTGGATCTTGTTGATAAAGTTGGGGCCACTAAGATGCTTCATGTCCACAAGAATGGACCACAGTGGTGAATGCAACCACAAGAGGTTGACTGAGGTAGTCAATGACATGATTTGAGATACTTGTCTTATACTTGATGTTGATATGGAACTGCTACAGGTAGGTGGACCAATTCTGATGGTGGACATTCTGCAATTTACCCTATGTCTGTATGAATTGTAGAGACTTGTGATCAGTTTGTATGATCGTCTCTTTTCCCAGAATTTAATGTTTCCATTGTCGACATGCTTATACAATGGAATACATTTCCTTGTCATAGGTGGGGTATTTTCAAATAGTATAAGAGAGAGTCTCACTATGGTATGGCACCAAATGACCATGTTGAGTGAGAACTATGCCCACAACACAGTCAGATGAATCAGTCTCAATCTCGAATGGTTGTTGCAGATCGAGAAAGGAGAGTACTGGAGATGAGCATAAGGGATTCTTCATATCATCGAATTCTCGTTGTTTTTCCTTCCCCCAGACGAACTTGGCCCTGCCACCGCCCTTGGTCACTTGGCTTAGGGCCCATGTGATATGGGAGAATCCCAACACGAACCGTTGGTAGAAGTTAGCTAGTCCCAAGAAGCTCCGAAGCTTGGTCAGTGTGGTTGAGGATGGAAATTCACAGATGACTTGGATATTATCTAGATCAACATTTACCCCATTCTCATCAACAATGTATCCCAAGTATTGGACCCTGTTCATGCCAAAAGAGAATTTTTCCAAGTTGGCGTATAGCTTGTGTTGCCACAGAGTGCTCAAAACCTACTGAATATGTTGCATGTGCTCCTCCCACGTTCTGTTGAATATGAGGATGTCATCCAAATATACCACCACAGAGGAGTTGGTGAAGGGTCTTAGTACATCATCCATCAACCTCATGAAAGTGGTTGGTGCATTTGTTAAGACAACGGGAAAAACTAGCCATTCAAAGAGACCTTCTTTAGATTGGAAGGTTGTCTTCCATACATCAGTTGGTTCGATGGGAAATTGGTTGTAGCCATACTTTAGGTCAATCTTGTTGAAGTACGTTTCCCCCTTGAATTGGTCAAGAAGGTCATCAATCCTGGGAATGAGGTAACAGTTCCTGGCTGTGATTTTGTTCAAGGCTCTGTAATCAATGCAGAGTCGCCAAGTCCCATCCTTCTTCTGCACCAATACAATTGGGCTTTGCAAGGGGAGGAGTTGGGTCTGATGTGCCCCTTTTGAAGAATCTCTTAGATCTGATGCCTGATTTCGTCATTTTCAATCAGTGAGCGATGATAGACTAGTCCATTAGGTAGAGGTGCACGGAGGGTCATATCAATTGGATGCTTGACTTGGAAATGTGTTGGTACCCCTGTAGGTGGGGAGAAGATGTCTTTGTATTCTTCCATGATCTCGTCCACTTTATTCTGTTGCAAAGAGAGGATTTTTGTAGAGGCCACGGATGTGGCAACAACCTTCTGCTTACTGTGAGCATGGATAAAAAAGAAGATGAACTTCCCAGCCTATGAGATGACCTTACTACATTTCTTAGCAGAGATTAAAGAAATAGCAGTAGGTGACACCACCTCTGGTATCCTATACAATTGTCTACCCAAAGTAATAATAACATTGCGGAGTCTATACTCATATACAACATGAAGCTTCCACAAATATGGTTTTCCTAAAATAATATCACAAACTTCAAGGGGAGAAATAGAGCACAGTACCTCATCTTTGAAAGGCTTGATGTCGTAGGGTAGACGACATTGTTGGCTGACACAAAGATATCTTCCTTAGCGAAGCTAGCCGATGGTGTAGGGTTGCAGGTGTGGTTTCATTGACAGGTCCAGCCGCTTGATGACCTCCACTGAAATTAGATTCTTCTGACTATCGCTATCGACAATGAAATGAAGCGGAGCCCCTTTTACCCACATCTGCGAGTGAAATAGGAGTTCGCCTTCCTCTGGTTCTTATGGTTCGCTTGGACGGACTTTCATGGTAGTGATAGTGGCACTGGGTTCAACATAAATAATCTAATTCCCTCCTCTAGGATTTGATTTGGAATCAAAATCAACCTCTGACTCAGAATCCTTCAGTTCGGCCATGAGAGATTTCTTGGAGCGAGATTCTTCGGTGTTGTGCCAAGGGCTTTTGTGGTACTCACACCACTTTCCCATGTCCTTCTTTGTGTTCTCATTTCCTTATTGTGTTGCAGCTTGGATTGGTTGTATTGAGGGCAACCATCTTGACTTGGTCCCTTTCTGTGTGGGTTGGGGCTGCCTTTGCCCTGCTTTGGCTATGAGGGGTTTGTAGATCCAAGCTCTCACCTTTTCTTCTTAAATTTATTCTCTATCTTGACAGCATATCTATAAGTAATGCCCAATGAGGTGATGTCTAGAAACTCCATTTTTATTTGAATGTATCTATGCAAAAAACCAAGGTATTTGAGCACTAGATGATGCTCAGAGTATTTGATACCAAATTTGGTGTGTGGGGTATGGAAAATATTGATGAAATTTGGTACTGTCTGGTCCCTTTCTTGATGTAGGGTGGTCCATCTAGTGTACTAGTCCTCGTAGCTTCCAATAGGGTAGTAATATTCTTTAATGGAATCCAAGAAGGAATCCCATGTAGGTGCCACAACAAACACTGCGGATTCCTCCACGACCCTTTGATCAGAGTAAGTATCCCACTAGTTTTTAACATGGGGAATGACCTTGAGGAGTGCAAAAGTGATATTTTCCCTATCAGAAAAATTTTGGACCAAAAACTACCCTTCGAGAAGATTCAACCATTTATAAGCAACATTTGCATCTATCAGTCCTTCAAATAATGGAATATAAAAATTTACTTGTACCTTGAAGGGGGTTGCATGGGCACTTGATGGATATGCTTCTCCTATAGGTAGCCGTCGAAGGATCTGTGCGAAGTTGTCCATCATCTCCTTCCTTTGTCGTGCGAGGGATTCTTTGAGAAACATTTTAATAGGATCTCCTTCTCCATTATCTTTCTTTTCATCCCCCATGGGTTATTGTCAAGCTCAGCGTGGCCAATATTGTAATGGATTGATTGGTTCGAGTCCCAACTTCTTGTACCCAGATCTTTTCGGGGACATGAATGAAGAAAAATAAATGAAGAGAAGACCGCTCTGATACCATTGATCTAGATTTAGGAGCATAACGAACTGATTAACAGACTGAATACAATAAACACAGAGAAATGAAGAATAAAATAGATATCCAGTGAACAATATCTTCTATTGAATAATGAAATAGGATGAAACTATAAAACTGTAGAATTGAAACACTTGCTCGAATGGTGGTGGCTATCTCTGAGAAGAGATGTGGCTTCTACATGCATTCGTTTGAGTAGAATCGATTAGAATGAGGCTCCAGAGGAATTTTTGATATTTCTCATGAATTTCAAAACCCTATACATCCAAAAACCTAACCCTAGAAGGTGAAATTCCAAAAGTCACGTGGGACCCTATGGGTAAGTTGGTGTAAGTTGGTACCTCAACTTACCAGGGTCGTAACTTTTGCATATGACCTCCATTTTAGGCGCGTGATAGCCCATTGGAAAGGTATTTCAGAGAACTACACATTCCACCATCAAAATCTGACTCTATCTATAGTTTGACTATGGAAAACCAAAAAAAAATGTCTAGGCCTCCCAAACGGCCCTAGAAGTACAACAAGATGTGCTGACATGAAAACATACAAAATAAGTCAGTTGGATTAGGAAAGATGCCACTCGTATCCACCTAGAGGATGTGTGGTGCTTCAAACATCCCTAGAAGTTTATAACCCACAATTACAAATAAGTATAGAAGAATGTGCTAAACAAAAACAGAAAAGAGGAGCTAGTTGGAGTAGGTGGGTGGCCACTAATATCCACCTGGATCATGGTGTCTGTGACTATGCTTCCTTGGTTTTTTTACAAAGCTGAACACTAGAAAAATGGTGTAGGGTTACCATTGATTGAATTGTGCCCTATCAAGGGTTGATAGTGTTCCTTTTGTTCTAATAGAGAGAGTTTTAATTCCCATTTTTTTGGAATTGGGATTGTTTGTTGACCTTTTGAGCATGCCCTTGGACATGTGCAACATTACTTTGATCATTGGATTCTCTATATGGAGAGAATATTTTGGTTCAAGAGAAGCAGTTTCTTTCCCTTTGAAATCAGAGTCAAAGGATTTGTCATTACAATCCTTGGTATGGAGGTTCATATCTCATTCACACATGTAAATATTTGACGATTTTCCACCTTGCTAAGGGGCTCCTTGGTTCCCCCCTTATCAAGGTGAAGGGTTGTTATGGAATCCAACAACCAACTATTGAGCATAAGGAGGAAAAGGGTTATTCAACACAACTAGTTGTTGGTGGGCTTATCACTACTCCAAGAATCATTGGGTGTCCTTAATATCATGGTACTAATGTGTTAGATGATCTTCCTTACAAAGTTTTCAAGGGAATTTGACTTTTATTTATCTTTCTTACCCTTGCAATCATTATTATTTTTGTTTGTGTTATTTCGTCCAACCTCATTTCTTGTTTTTGTTATTTTTTCAGTTTATTTTGATGGTTACCATTAGGATTATGTGTCTACATGTTGTGGAAATTTGAGTTAAAGAAAGGAATAGGTAGAGGTAGTGTCTTACAAATCCATAGGTGGATGTAGAGACAATTGTCTCATATAGCTTCCTGCTTGTCTAGCCAGAGCATTCTCTACGAAACCGACCATGCAATCGGCATGCGGTCCAGGACTATGTTTCATGGGGTATGTGTCTTTCCTCAATTTATTAGTAAAGATATCGTATAAAACCCTATATTAAGAGTATACCAAATCTAACTATTGGGCTCTAAAAATTTCCTTCTCTTATGTTGTAACCCTTGATAGGATGACATCCTTTGAAATGTATGGTGGTAGGGATTTCAAGAACCAGTCTAACAATAATTCCCAAGGGATTTGAGATTTAATCATATGATGTCAAATTTGCCACTCCTAAATGTTATCAAATATGTGTGTGAAATTATCTTTTCAAAAGGAAGACACCAACTCATTCCCCAAGTCGTACTGAATAGGAAATTGGAATTGGTTAAGAAATGTCAAAGCGAGAGAATCAAAGGTGTGAAAATAATATCATGTGAGTTCAATGCACCATTTTGTCACTACCCGAATTAGGCTATGTTGAAATAGTCTCATCCTAATGGAATCGTCCATCAAGGAGTTCTATGAGCACCATAGATGAAAATTCAACACATGATTTCCTAGATCCTCAACAACTTTTCCCTCCAAAAATTGAAATATCTGAGAGAACTTTGATAGGGATCGGAGGCCAATTGGGATCATGAAGCATCAAGTCATTGGTGAGATTCATTAAATATAGAAGATCCAACATTAATAAGAAAGGAATTCTTTCATGAATAGCTTAGTTCCTGCTTCTAAGGTTGTTCCCCATCATTTGGTTGGTACTCACAAAAAAATTGCTTGACGAATAAATAACGCCAAGTGCAAGAGGATTGTTCACTTGATGTACAATATTGACTAGATATGGAAAAAAACTAAACACAAGGAGGAACTCCTCCATACATCAAATTTCCCAAGTTCTGGAAGCGATTACTCCCTGATGGAATCATAATATATGGAAAGGATATACTCATCTGGTTGCAAAATTGAAGGAAGGTATTTCTCCCCATTGGCATCACCATTAATGGAAAAACCTCGTCCATTGGGTTTCCAAAATATTCAGGAGGATAGTTTCCAATGGGAAACCCAAAATATGGAAAGGCTCCACTTCTAAGTGATGAAGCTAATGTGAGGATGTTCCCACCATCGAATGGGAAGGAACATACAATAGTAGACAAACTCCCCACATACATGGATGATATTAGGGAAAATAAGGGAAAACTGGCCATGACTTGAGACATCCCGATTAATGGAATTCTAAAGGAAAAACCACCCCCACCATACTAAGTATAGGGTTGGGTCCCTACCCCACTATTGGGAACAAACATGGGAGGAAAGATTCCTCCATCTAATATTTTCAAGATGGGAAGGATTGTGCTAGGTTTAGTCAATATGGGAAGATGGACTCCTCCACCATAAATTTCCAATGTGGGCATGTGAATGCCCCTAGACCTAGAGGTATTAACAACACTTACCATTATGGGCCACTGAAGGCTCAAATTATCGTGAGTCTGAGTGTGTAAAGGGGAGTATCTAAGAGGCTCAATAAGAGCTGGGTTGTAACACCCCTATTTCCCCTAGCTTGTAATTAATCATTAATTATGATCACCATGCTATGGCATGTGAACAATGTAAATGTATTTTTTTTTAGATTGCTAATAAATGACTCTTGAAGTACTATCCATGATATCACTAGAGGAAAGAGTGAGGAAACAATAGAGAGGGTTCATTATGTCAAAATGACCCCAAATTATCTTTGTTGAAATAATAAGCCTCATCCTGATCCCGAGGAGAAATCAATTAATGAGAAAATGACTCGTGGTTGAACAACCAACTGCCCTAATAAATGGAAGCATGGAGGGTTTGGCTGGGGAGACATAAAATTGTCATCCCAAAGTACCACAGAACGCAGTTTCCTATAGGCCCAGATTGACCTAAGTTCCTTATGATAGAAGGAACATGACAGATACAGAGCCTCCCATGAGGAAAAAGGAGAGGGCACGCAATAGAAGAGGAGATAGACCATTCAGAAAGACGAGAGCGCATGAGGCCCTCCAACTCAGAAGAAGAACAAAAATATTAAGCAGATTTAGTTATTGGAGAGAACAAGAGAAAGAATCTATGAGAATTTGCATAAAACATGACCTGAGAAGAAGGACACGAGCTTGATTTTGAAGGAGCATCTGATAAACTTTTCATAGGATGAGACAGAGAAAGGATCTTTGAGAAATTTCAAAATTTCCCTAGTCATATCATGGATTGGAACGGGGGTGGCCAGAACACTAAGAATGAATGCCTCTGAGCCTATGATTGGGTGGAAAGGTGAACACCCTCAGTCAGTTAGATAGATGCCACTTGTAATAGATATGTATTTCCATACCCTGTGAAATTGAACTGTTACTGTAAATTAAGGTTGGATATTCTGTGAAATTTTCAGGGATGTGCATGCTTGTTTGATTATTAGACTATGCATGGTAAAGTGACGTTGTGACCTAAGACATATGCCATGCATATTTCCAACATGTTTCAAGTTGACAAGTTTTCCCTCTAAGAGTGGCCTAACACTGAAACCTAGGGACCCTAGAGCTAGATTTGTGAGTCGTTTATCTGGGGATTCCATTGGGAACCCCTCTCAACCATCCAATCAACCAGTGGAAGGAATTGTGTATAGCACTTCGACGAAGTCCTATTTTGGGAGAAAAGGAGTGTGGATCGTGTAGAACCCCTGAACACCAAAGTGACAAAGTGACAAGAGCCGTAGATCCAAGGACACTTCGGGACCTTTCCTAGATGTTGGATCTAGACTATGGTTAGCCTGACGTTGACCACTTTGAGAGTAAAGAGGAGGTTAAACAATGAATCCCCCAAATGTTGAAGTTGCGAAGTAACAGAGACTGTAGATCTATGGATCTATGTAGACACATCTCAACCATGGGATATAAGGGGAATTGGAAGGCTTTCAGTCTGAAGTGACATGGCACGCTCATGTCACCCAGGGTGATGTGGACCCACAGTCGACGTGCCATGTGTCACCTTGATTCATGATTTTCACAGACCTTATGTTACCATTAGAAAGTGACACATGTCACCCATTGATGGAGCCACGTGTCATCTCTTCCTTGCCATGTGTCATCCCCCCTAGCACATGCTCACTTGGCCTAACAATGGGTGGAGTACTTAGGACCCACCTGTCCTTGCCCCTACGTTTAAAGCATTGTCGCGTGTAAGTGTGGACCCTTCAGGAGTTCGGGAATTCGGGACTCCAGAGGTTTGGAGTGGGTTGATTGAATAATACAAAGGGACTAAAGGTCGGAGCTACATGGTAGTATTTCGAGGATTCGGGACTTCGGAGGATATGCTCATAGAAATAAAAATGGGCGTTCAGTGCCAAAGAAACAAACGTCGAATTTCCCCTAAGCCTATGTGTTAAATGAGGACGAAGTTTTTTCATTGGATTTAACGGTGGATGGATTTGCACCATAAATGTGGGAGATATAGGGAGCTCTGGAACTTCGGGGAACTTGGGAGGGTATGCATGAGATAGACCCACATGGGTTCCACATGGCCCTTAACCAATAACACCTGCAGAGCTTTGGAAGGGCATATCTCCCATTCCAGAGCTCAGATTCGAGGAGGGTAGCAGTTGTTAGATAGATCTTGATGAGAAGAAGAGGATGTAGATCTTAGAAAGAGGATTTGAGATAATTAAGGAAGGATAAATTTTGATTCCCCATTCCTAAAAAGGGTAATTAAGGGGTTGGGTGTGTTACAAATTGGTATGAGAGCGGGAAACAACACTTGGCCTTCTTGGGCTCACGAAAGAGTCAAGAGATTATTTTTCTTTCTTAGAAAACTTTAAGGGAGAGGGCACCCTGCCCTACCCTATATAGTAGAGAATGATTCAAACACAAGCCTGGATGGGTCGAGTAATAGTCATAAGACTAGTTTTCCAAGGCTAAGATGAGCATGTTGAGAGTATTATTGTCATATGGGAATTATCTGCATAAGTTTCTTGAGGAGAAGGATGAAAATTAAAATTTAGTTGGTATTTTAACCAACGAGATTGAATCATGTCGGACTGTGGCAGAAAAAGACTATAATTTCTTTTGGGAAATGATAGCCAGTCCTACAAAAGAGAGATTATACCAAGGGGCGTTAATAATAAAACTTGGATGAAAATGGCATAAACCTATTTTAAGGGATACTTGAGTCTAGAGGGAAAATGGACTGAAGAGGTGGTAGGAATTTCCTAAAAAGTGGGGCTTAATGAAGCCTATGTTAATTAAAAGTGTTGATTAAATGGAGGATTTGGAATTAGGAGTACAATTCTCCATGCCTAGATACCTTATGAAAGTAGGTGAGATCAACCTACTTGACCTATCATAACTGAAAAGAAAATTATACTCAGGTAAACCCCCCTTGTAAAATAAAAGAATTCATGGAAGAAGTGGAATGACACGAGCAAATTCAAAATCTCTTGGTTGTGCTAAAGTAGTGTAAATTCGTATTAGATAAGGGCATGACTATGCACAAGAATGAAAGAGGTAAGTAAGTGGAACCTGTCTTCACTGTAGACATGGGTATAATGCTTGGTGCATGAATATATGTTGAAATGCATATCTCAAGGATAGAGCATGCATATATACTTATTATAGTCTTCCATTGAATATAAAATATGGTGATCATATGGTTAGTGATGATATGACTATGGAAGCATAAGTAAAAGGTTTATGATGTTGAGTACATAGTACCCTATGAGGATAAGGTAGAAGGATTAATGAATGTTGATCCTAAATGACATAGAGGAAGTGTTGGGGAACTTCTAGAGGAGCAATGGGCCAGGATGACATCTAGAAGTGGATGGTATCCATATAAGGTATGGCTTAGTATGTTCAAGTAGTAGTGAGAGAGAATCTGGAAAAGGATTCCCTTAATCAAAATTTCTACTGATCAAGACCAATTAGAAGCTTGATAAGTTATATTGTTTCTTTGGGCATTGTTGGAATTTCCTAGATGGTGTTTCTAGGTTGTTGAAAAAATTTATACTAGTTGAGGAAAAAATTCCTTCTTATTGGTTGTTCTTGTGAAGAAGGAGAAAAAGGGGGGATACTCTTCTCACCCTAAAATATTTGAATTGTTTAATAGGGTTGCAATTCTTAGAAGATCAGTTGTGGAAACAAGCACATCTAGAAAAAAGGAAAACAAATAAGTAAGTTTGAATGACTAGGCTTGGTTAAGCCGTGATAAGGAAAGGTAGTGAGGCCTTGGAAAATCATTCAGATTGGACTGAAAGTCCAAGGCGATGTAAAAGGATTTGGACGAGAGAAGAGTTCCTTAACCCCTTCCTTGTTGTTTATTGTATTTCTTTGGTACGAGAGATTGATTTACTAGTGCAGGTAAGTGTTTTGGCATAAGGATGTTGATGGTTGTATGATCATGGAATACAACTAAAAAATTGATTGGGATTGAACTAGATAACACATTAAGGAGTAATGTGGTAGAGTGCATAGATATATGTTGGGGAATATCAGAAAATATTTTAATGATTTGAATGTTATGATACAAGCATTTTATTTTACACGAGGACTAATATATTTGTGATGTATGTCACGTGTAGAAAGAAATTGGATCTATTGAGAAACAAAATTTCCAAAGATAGAAAACCTCAAGGAGATGACGACTATGAGAAGGTTTTTGTTAAAATATTATTGAAGGGAATTTAAAAGTCCCCATAAAGAACCTGTTGATGGGTCTTAAATCCCTTAGTTCAACAGCAGGAACCAATCCCGCCACTGAGTCCCAATTAGACTCTATAGTGTTTAATAGTGGAATGGTTCTCCATATCTAATCCATATGGATATCGGTGGCCACCCATCTTTTCTAGCTGGCTCAAAACAATTTTCTGACATTTTTGGCAATTTATTATTTTCAGCAGTTTTAACTTCTGGGGCCATTTTGAGGGCCTAAGTGAAGGTTTTTAAGCATCGAGCTCGTCAATGATAGCCAAGGGAATTATTGAGCCCTGAAAATGAATCTCCTCGACGATACCTTTCCAATGGGCTATCACATGCCTAAAATGGAGATCATATGCAAAAGTTACGACCCTGGGAAATTGATGTACTAACTTACCCAAACGGGGCCCAGATGACTTTTGGCACTTCATCTTCTAGGGTTAGGTTTTTGGATGTCTATGGTTTTTGGCATTCTTTCTTATTGTAAAAATTCCTTCAGAGCCTCATTGTAACCTTCTTCTTGTGAATACGCATTGTCGTCACATCTCTTCTCAGAGATAAGCCACCACCATTCCAGCAAGCTTGTTTCTGCTGCATTTTACAGTTTTAGTTTATTTCGTTATTGAATAGAAAACCAGTTTTACTATATCTCTATTATTTTGTGTTAAGCACCTGTTAATAATATGTATTCATTTCGTTCTACTCATAAAATCTGGATCAGTGGTATCAAAGCGGTCTGCTCCTTGTCGTCTTAATGCATGTCCCCAACGAGGTCAGAGTACAAAGAGTTGGGTCTCGAGCTTGTTTCTTTCGAGGACAGAATCTCTCGCATGCCCAAGCGACTTCCCATGGCAGGAGAAAAGAAAGATGACGGGACAAGAGATCCTTTCAAACTGTTGATTGAGGAATCCCTCATGCAACAGAGGAACGAGATGATGGATAGTTTCGCGCAAATCCTTCGACGACTACCAACAGGCGACACATCTTCTTCGAACGGAGGCGACGTCCCCTTCGAAGGTAAAAATAAACTTTGATATTCCTATATTTGAAGGTCAGATAGATGCAGATGCTATAGAGAAGTGGTTGAATCTACTAGAAGGGCATTTTTCTGTTCATAAATTTTTGAATAGAGAAAAGATTACTTGTGTGCTTCTCAAAGTTGTTCCCCATGTCAAAGATTGGTGGGAAAAATTCTGTGAGCAAAAGGAAACAGAGGAAACCTCATTATTTTCAGTCATGGCCACCTGGGAATCCTTCAGGGATGTTATTAAGGAACATACTACCTTGTCAGAAGCTATTATGACGTGTATACCAAATGGACCACACTGCAGCAAGAAAGAGACCAAGCAGTGCCAGATTTCACAAATATCTTCCATACCTTGCGCACCAAGTTGGGTAACAAAGATTCAGAGCGACATATGGTGCTCAAGTATCGCAGTGCTCTGCATAGATACATCCAGACCAAAATGGAATTTCTGGATATTTCATCCTTGGGCATGGCTACCGATATGCCATCAAAATAGAGCAGAAGCTCAAACAAAAGACGCGGCAATTTGGGCCTGGGAACCCCTCACAACAAAAGCCAGGAAAGGGTAGCCCCAACCCACCTATCAAAGGAAAGAGCAAATATGGACAGTATCAGGAAAACTCGTACAAGCCACAAGTAAGGAAGGACACTGGAAAGACAAAGAAATATACCGAGAAGTGGTGGGACTTCCATAAGAGCGCTTGGCATAACACTGTTGACTGCCGCTCAAAGCAGTTGTTGGTGGCCAAAGTGAAAGCCTCTGAATCGGATGCATATTTTGACTCCAAGATAGAACCAGAAAGGGGAAGACGGATCATTGACGTGGAACCCAGTGCCACCGTTGCTACCACCAAGCTCCAACCCGGTGAACCAGATGAGCCAGAAGAAGGAGAGCACCTCTTCCATTCACAGATGTGGGTAAAATGCATCCCATTGCACTTCATCATTGATAGTGGTAGCTAGAAGAACCTCATCTCAGTCGAGGTCATCAAGTAGCTGGCCCTGCAAACAACATCGCAACCACAACCCTACACCATTGGATGGCTCTGCCAAGGAAGCGATCTCCACGTCATCCAACAGTGTCGACTGTCATACAACATCAAGCCCTTCAAAGACAAGGTATTGTGTGATGTTTCTCCTCTCGAAGTTTATGATGTTCTTTTGGGCCAACCTTATTTATGGAAACGTCATGTTGTATATGAGTCTAGGCCTCATAGTGTTATTATTACTTTGAACAGGAAATTATACAGGATACCGAGGAAGTCCCACCTAGTTCTATTTCCTTGATATCTGCTAAGAAATGTAGAAAGGTCATCTCTCAGATGGGGAAGTTGATCTTCTTCATGATTCACTCTTAGAATAATAAAAATATCACAGCCACATCCAGGGTCTCTGCGGCCAACCTCTCCACACAACAGAAGCAAGTAGATAAGGTCATGCAAGAATACTCGAATATCTTCTCCTCGCCTACATGGGTACCTCTGCACTACCAGGTCAAGCACCCCATCAATCTGACCCCCAACGCACTACTGCCCAATGGGCCAGTCTATCGTCGATCTTTGTTAGAGAATGAGGAGATCAAGCGATAGATCCAAGAACTGCTCCACAAGGGGCACATTCGCCCCAACTCATCACCTTGCGGGAGCTCAATCGTGCTGGAACAGAAGAAATATGGAACCTGGCGACTCTGTATTGATTACCGGGCTCTGAATAAAATCACTGTCAGAAACCGGTACCCAATTCCCTGAATCGATGACCTCCTTGATCAACTCACGGGGGACAAATACTTCAGTAAGATTGATCTGAACTCTGGCTACCACCAAGTCCTGATAGAATAGACAAATGTATGGAAGACCGCCTTCAAGTCAAAGGAAGGACTTTTTGAATGGTTGGTCATGCCCTTTGGTTTGACAAATGATCTAGCCACTTTCATGAGGATGATGGATGATATCCTGTGACCATTCACCAATAATTTTGTAGTGGTGTATCTAGATGACATTCTAATTTACAACAAGACTTGGGTCGAACACTTGCAGCATATTCAACAGGTTCTGCACACCCTGCGGTAGCACAAGCTATACACCAACCTAGAAAAATGCTCCTTCGACATGGACAGGGTCCATTACCTGGGATACATCATTGATCAGCATGGCATACATGTGGATCCATTCAATATCCAAGTCATCTGTGACTGGCCAGCCCCAACAACACTCAATGAGCTTCAGATCTTCTTGGGACTTGCTAATTTCTACTGTAGGTTCGTGTTGGGTTTCTCCCATATTGCATGGGCTCTCAGCCAAATAAACAGGGGTGGTGGTAAGGAGAAATTTGCATGGGGCCAGTCCCAACAACAAGCATTTGATGATTTGAGGTAGCGCTTGTGCTCAACCCTAGTAATTTCACTACCAGACCTGCAGCATCCCTTTGAGATCGAGACAAATGCTTCAGACTATGTTGTGGGTGTCGTTCTCACTCAGCACAACCACCCAATGGCCTATCATAGTGAGACACTGTCAGATACTATCCATAAGTACCCTAATTATGAAAAATAAATGTACTCCATTGTGCAAGCATCCCGCTAGAGGAGACATTACATTCTTGGGAAGGAGACAGTGATCTACACTAATCATATGCCACTGCATTTCATTCAGACACAGGGAAAATTGCAGAATGACTGCCATCAAAAGTGGTCCACAAACTTGCAGCAATTCCATCTCAACATCAAGTATAAAACAGGAAGCACCAATCACATCGCTGATTTCCTCAGCAAACCGCCAGTCATGACACTCACCACAGTGCTAGACTCTTTCGGCCATGAGACATTTGGATGGCTCGAACTCTATGAGACAAACCCTGACTTCACAACCACCTACCAAATGTTGGGTGAAAATGAAGTTGTCGATAATTTCCATCTTCAGGATGGGTTGCTGTGTCGTCTAGGCCATATCTATGTTCCATCAAGTGAGCGAGCGAAGCTGATCTGGGAATCCCACTATAGTTAGGTGGCAGGACACTTCGGTGTCGAAACTATAATGGCAATGCGACAAAAACATTTCTACTAGCCGAAACTTCGACAGGAGGTCAAGAAATATATCAGGTCCTGCACTAGCTATGCTATTGCCAAACTGACCACTAAGAAACAGGGCCCGTACACCCCTTTTCCTACTCCTAACAATCCATGGGAATCCATTTCAATGGACTACATGTCGGGCCTCCCATCCACCAAGTGGGGAAATGACTGTGTTTTTGTGGTTGTTGATCACTTTTCTAAGATGGTGATTCTGATTGCCTGCAAGAAGAGCATCACAACAGAGGCCACTGTCAATCTCTTCTTTGAACGAGTATGGGTACATTTTGGAATCCCACAAACCATTTTCTCATATCGGGATAGTCGTTTTCTCAGCACATTTTGGTCGAGCCTCTGGTCACTGCTAGACACCAAGATCACCAAATCCACGACCTCCTACCCCTAGATAGATGGCCAAACCG
>SNQJ01S0150902.1:23858-35605 GCA_010110895.2 Picea sitchensis
CATAACTCCTCACGGGTTGAGAGTTATGGCCTTACGAAGTTGGAGGACCCTCTTATGTCATCTAGAAGCCCCAAAAGGTCAAAGTAGTCAAAGTGGTTTAAGAGATTTTAGAAGGTAAATAATAAAGTGAATTGATGAGTGTAGTATAATTCAAATTGAATACAAAATAAATTATTTAAATAATAAATTTAATGGATAAATTAGAGGTGGATTAACCCTAAAATAAGGAAAGTGGGCAAAGTGACCTAGAAGATGTTTTTAAGGAAGCTACTTGGAGAGTATAAATAAGAGGCAAGGCTCTCTCATTTTAGATACACTTGAGAATATTGAATATTGAATACCTATAGGTGTCTGAGGTAACCAAAGGATATCTAAGACAAATTTCTAAGGGAAGGTGAAGAAAAGAAGGTTGGAATTCAAGGAAGGATAAATTCTTTTGATGATGTTTTCTAAGGTATGTTATTTACGGGTCATCTCACCATTTTCGCAATAACTTTTTTTATAGAATTTTTCAGACCATGAAATTGCTAATCCATTGAGGAAACACATCCAATTATCTGTGGTAAAAAAATAATCTTGTGGGTCGTTGTATTTTTGGAGTTACACTGTGGAAAATAGGGTTTGTGGTTAGTCCTGAAACTAGTAAAAAACAGGTGGTTCGGGTAAAAAGGTCATAACTTCTTCATAACAGATCCAAATTCAATAAGACCAAATGTGTTGGTTATATTATAGTCTGTATTATTCTTTGTAACAATTTCAGATTGATTCAACAAATATTTTGTGTGGGGCACGCTCTACAATGTCACTGTCTAGAATAAGCCAGAATTCAACAAGGTATGTCATATTTGCTATAACTACTTGTCTGAGAGGTTCCAAGTAGTGAAACCCAGAGTAATTGCACAAAATACACTGAAGAATATTGTGTATCAATTTCATATATTTATTCATTACAGGTACAAAGTTATGATTATTTCAAGTTAGGGTTGTTGACTAATCCAAAACTAGTCATGTGAGACTAAAGAAAAGTTTGATGTAAATGCTAGTCTCTTGTTGTTTAAAGTTAAAGAAGGTTTGTAGATATGTGATCATATACACCAGGTCTATTACAGAGTTATAAATCATATTTGGATGATGAAATTGATGAGGGAGTTTGTTTGAGGTACAATTTAGGTACATGGTTGAGACAAGTAGTTGATGAGTTGGCACATACATGAGGTGTATAGTTGATGATGTTGGTACATATTGATGAGTCATAGTTGATGAGTAGTTGACACATGATTGGTACATAATTGGTACATGGTTGGTTTCACTTGTTTATGGTACAAGTTGATTACAGATTTTTTGGTACAGGTTGGTGCATGGTTGATGCACTTGTTTATGGTATATATTGGTGCATGGTTGATGCACTTGTTTATGGTACAGGTTGATTACAGGTTGATTACAGGTTGAGGTACAGGTTGATGCATGGTTGATGCATGGTTTAGGTTTACAGTGGTATATCTCATAGTGATAGTGTGACAGTGGTTCCATCATTCTACTTCTACTTCATGGTGGTTGGACGAGGCGAGGACAGGTGTGGTATCCACCTTCCGATTGTAGTTGGAGAACATAGGGGGTTGTAGCTTCCTTTTGGTTGTAGCCAGATAATTGGGGAGTTGGAGCTTCCCTCATGTTTTAGTCTAAGAAACTAGGGGTTTGGAGCCTCCTTCCAGTTGCAGCTAGAAAACAAAGGAAGTTGGTGCTTCCAATGAATGTAATTCTTCAAGACATATAAGAAAAATAATTATGTGGTTTTCTCCCGATTTGGGTTTCCACGTAAAACACTGGTGTATTGTGTATGTGTGATTCTTCATTTCTTATTGCTCATTATTGGATAATAATTCTACATTGATATAACACTTGGATTAGTTGAAGAGAAAGGATTATAATTACATTATTATTGATTCAACCCCCCCCCCCCNAGTAATCCCACACCCTTTGACCAATGGTTGAGATTAACTCTAGCCTTCGGGAGTTCTCTACTCAATGCTAACTGTAACACCTTTCCTTTGGAGTACCAAGTCTTCGAACTTCATGATATGGCCCCACGTGTCTACTAGGGTCAAGTTATCGTGGGCCCAATCTAGTTAACTTCTTCGCCAAGGTTTTAACTACTTTATGTATTCATCAGGGGCCCACTACCCATGCTCGAGAGGAGTGCCACGTGGAGAATCACTAGAAGTAGACACATGGCCCAATCAGATAGGTGACACATGTCACGTGCTAACTGGCATAACCATTCTTGACAGGTTTTTAACTCCCTGACACATGGCACACATTCCATGTGTCCACATCATTTCAAGTTACATCAACAAGCCATGTCACTTACAGACTTTGGAACTTCGGCTTCAAAATATTTCACACTAGCACACTCTGATTCTCTCGAATGTCGAAATCTGAACAAGTTGATCTTCTGACAGGAATCTCCTTTAATGAATGGTCTAGATTAACTCCAAACTTTAGGACTTCGGAGGTTTTCTCCTTAGCAGAATTTGTTTCTCCTGAATGTCGAATTCTTGAACAAGACAATCTACCGACACATGTCCCTTTTGATGAACAGTCTAGATTAACTCTAGACTTCGAGACTTCAGGAGTTTTCACTCTATCATACTTTGTTTCTCCCGAATTGTCGAATTCATGAACAAGTCAATATGGTGACATGTGTCCCTTTTGATGAATGGTTTGGATTAAATCCATACTTTGGGACTTTGTGAGTTTTCACTATAGCACACTCCCTTTCTCCCGAAGTGTCAAAGTTTCGAATTGTTGTGAGATCTATGTCTCACAATCACTTGCATGCAGATATGATGGCTGAGATTTGTTCTTCATCGCTAGGCCTTACCTATTTCTTTTGACTTGATCCAACGACTCTGATCTATCTTCGGTCGATCCAACAATGAACCACTTTTCCCCGGATCTATGGCATATATACCCTCTGGGACTTCGGAGCTTTGACACTTTTGCTCCCTTTTTATGACAAGTAACCTCAAAAAGTCGGAGCGACGAAGTCCCAAAGGACTTCGGTGCTTAACCACCCTACTCCTTTTCCCAGATCTGATGGTTGTAAAGGATATTCCTTCTCTCGAACAAATCCTGTGGTCCAAATTATAAAATTTGTGGCCCAATACCATGGTTGTGGTGGCTTCTTTCTCTGTTGTGAATCCATAAACTATTATACCTCCTGAGTTTCCTACGATGACCAAGGTATTCTCTTGGCACCCAGGGATGCCCTTAGCTCATAATTTGTCTATTTTGAAAATATCTTTGTCTAAACCCCAGTTCCAATTTCCACTTCTTCATCTTAATTCAGGATCAGTGTTGAAACCATGGATTTGAACTTGAATTTTGTCCATTTCGACAACAATTCTTTTTCGAAACTTTTTATTCAACTTCCACTAACATGGCCCATCCATGCTCAGTGTTGAAACCATGGCTCTAATACCATTCTGTAACATCCTCGGCCACCCAAGTCAGGCCATGCTACTCCAGATAATGCTCCGATACCATTTTGTAATGTTCCCATCCACTAACAGGATGGGCATCATCACTGAGTAAATTTGTTTTTCATAAATATTCACATAAAAACTTAACAACAGTAAATAGAGATACATGAAAACATACATGTAGTGAAACACATGATAACATTACAAGAATCACATACATGCACTTAAATACATCATTTAACCATTCAGCACAGAAAAGATACTTATCTCTTAATTGAATAATACCAACTGCATGCAGACCTTCCATGAACCTCCCAGCCTTATACCATGTTGCTCATAACTCTCAATAGTGGGTCACCCCCGAGCTAGGACTAAACTCCATCAGGAAAGGGATTCCTAGGCTAGGCAGGGACAATAGGAAGTTGCACAGTACAACAAGAAGTATTTCCTCCAAGGATCCACTTACACCCACAACTCACAGACTCTCATTCCACACATTCCTATCCCACCCTAGGAGTGTACACCTTCACTGTCACAGAGTTCATCGGATACTACACCTCCCTTTCTAGGGCTTCAGAAACAGGTCGGATTAGGAATTCTCATATCTATGTAGCTACTACTAGACTCCCTCCTGGAGAACTCACTTCCTCAACACACTCTCTCACCTAGAGAGAGTTCACACATGCCTGTCAACCTACTTCTTCTATCCATGGGCCTGACAACCCGCTTCTTCACTCCCTCTCCTTATCACACGGGCATGGTGATGGCAGCAACAAAAACCAGACGCAGGGAAAAGTACTGACAGGACAATATGCAGACAACATGCAGGGTACAGGTACAACGAGGGTATCAATTTGGCTTGATGCAAAGGTTCATGATGTTTCTAGAATTCCACATTGGAGTTCTAGGTTTATTGTGTGCTTGTTGGGTGCGCTGCTCAATATGGGGTAATTGATGGAAATCTTGATCAAGATTGTCCAAATGGTCAGAATGGTGAGAACGCCCCCCCATAAATCTGCATGTGTTTTGGATGACACTTGTCTCTCCAGAAGCACATTTCCCCCCACTTGGAACTCGTTCCACTCCCTAAAGAAACTTAGTATAAATTAATATCCTCTTTACAACTTCTTAGAATAATAATATATTATTCTATTAGGCTCTTAATATTAGCCATTTTTCCTCAATCTCTTAGCCTCCTCCCTTGCCCAACCTAGTGGAGTTCAGTCCCCCATACTCTTTCTTCATGGTCGGTCTACACACAACAATGTTGTTATATTAATAATTATGAATACGTACATGTACAAAAAAGGCTCCTTCCCTTTAACATCTAGGCTCTCCGACCTAATAATCACATAAGCCTCCAAGCTTATAACACTTGGCTCACCGGCCTACAAAACATTTTACAATTCATAATTACAATCAGGGCTCGGCCTTGGGATATTACAAACATGACACACATCCAATTAAGGAGCATCAACTAGAGGAGCTATTTCAGGAAGTAACAATCATTTAGCTACACCACGTGGAGGTAGTAGTTTAACATAGTTAAAAATGGTAGGACATGATCCCATGGTCATATTACCTGAATTGCAGGGAGAGGCATCAGAGGACCCTAGAAAGAAATTATTATTTTGTGAGAAAATCTGGGAAGCAAAGCATATCACAGATGAGGATACAAAGTGCGTGTAGTTAGTAATCACACTAAGAGATTGTTCACTCGATTGGTATATGAGCCTAGATGTAAACATTCCATGGAGAATATCAAAGACTACTGCAAATGTGAAAAATCTATTGGTAAACTAAATCCAAAAGCCCAACTTAGAAGACTAATACATGAATGAAATGATTGAAATTAGGAAGAAACCAGGTGAGTTCGTTTTTGAGATTGATCAAAGGTTTAAACATCTCAAAGGTAAGTTGAAATATGCAATTATTGACATGAAACATAGGCATTTATTTGTGAACTCATTGCTACCACATTTGAAATACCCATTAAGACAACAAACGTTCCAAACTAAGACAGAGGATTTGTAGGAAGCCTTATGTTGATGGGTTCTAAATCCCTTTAACTCAACAGCAGGAACCAAACCCGCCATCGAGGACCAATTCGACTTTGCAACATTTAATAATGGAATGGTTCTCCATATTTTGCAATCCAGCCAAAATAATCGATGGGCTTTACATTTTCTTGTGAAGGTTTTCTCCTTCAGTTCGGAGGTTCTATTTTTTTGTATTTTCTCTTAGGTGGGACTGATATAAGATAGGGTTGGTATAAACCAACCAGACAACAAAATGGGAACAAACTTTAACTACTAAAGAAGAGGTTGAGCTTGGGATAACCCTTACACTCTAGCATGCAGACAGTGATCGTCTACCACAGGCCTAGTACTAATACGTTAATCGTGCGGTATCAGAAGAAAACATGCATGTGATAAATGATGGCAAGTAAAATAATTCACTCAAATCTAATCATCAATCACATAATAACACAATGATTAATCTTCATCATTAAAGAAAGAACTATAAAACATTGCATTAGATAACTTATCAATAGATTTAGTAGCTCTTACTCGTTACAACATCCATTCATGAGATGAAACAAGAAATAGTTCTTCTCCACATCCAATCGTACGCGCATTTGATGAAAATATAAACATGTATATTGTCCCAAAAGGACTCTCAATTAAAGGCAGCTCCGAAATAGTTCTTAACAAAACCAAAAATGAGATTTTCTTACAAAAACCATCAACCTTTAACTAATCGGTCGATCCTCTTATTTATAACATAAAATTAACTAAATCTGACTTACTAAAGTGTAACTAGGTAAAAACAAACTCGCCACATGGCACTATTTTCTACCAGTTTTTCTAAGAGTCATCTCAAGATATAACTTAAGAGGGTGACTCTTCTCATACTCCGACCACTTGATGAATAGATCCTCACAGGTGTTGGCATATGGGAATGTATGTTGTTGCATCAGGGCCGAGTGAATCTCTCTTATCTCTACCGCATATGCCCGATACTTGACTATAGAAGAACTTAACTGTTGTAGCATAGCCTGGGCTTTGATCAGATGCTCCATAAACTATCGCGCCTGACCTGGCATCGTGTCTTTCACCTTAGATATTTCCTCAGTCCATGATGAGTCTTTTTCGAAGTGAGTCTTAACTATGTCGTGCAAGTCAACAAAGTCGTCGGGTGTGCCAAAATCGGGGAGCCCGATAGCCTTCATTGCCTTGTTGATTTTGACCCATCTCTTCTCGCACTTGGCCCATTTTTCTTAAATATCCCAATGAGGCTCCCAAACCATTTTTGCCCAATACTCGACTGATTTATTGATTTACTCGATGTTTCTTTCCTTTAACACCTAGATGTCATGTTCTTCGGCATCTCGGCCCTGTTGCACCATGCTGATATAGTCGATTCTTTCCACTACTTTTTGTTCCTTCTCGTACCACCTCTCCATATATTTTCACATGGATAGCATCATGAGGGTGTATTCTTGAAGCTCGTCTATCCTTGTAGTGAATAGGTTTCATTCATTTGTAAACTTGTTGTAGGCCTCCTTGAATTCGCTCCTTAGTTACATTGTGGCCTGTGTGGTGTCCTGATAGTATTTTGCCAAGTGGTGCAAATGTTCTAGTTCCTTCAGAGAAATGGTCAGCTCCTCTTCATCTCTTTTATCTCTATCCAAGGTGGCATCTGTGATTTCCATCCCTGCACCGATGAGTAAGGGCATCTTAGCATGCTCTGTGTTGATCAAATGTTCCTCCATAGTGATGAGGATGGAGCGATCTAAGTTGATCCTCCTCTTCTTGGTGGTTCTCTGGACGATAGCCTTCCTTTTCCAGTCATAATCTATGGCATGTATGTCGGCTACTTCATCTACAGGTTCAGGGATCTATTGATCTCCCTAGGTGAGGGTATTTTCCAGACTCTCAATGGTATATATTTGTTCAAGACTGGGTTCTTTAACTTCCTCCCTGTGTTTTGAAGGCTCTCCTTTTGTCTGTCGCTCATCGAGGGTTTGAGTACCAATTGAAATTGAGGCCTTGGGGGTAGGTTTGGTCCTTAATTGATCATCAGTCATTGAGACACCGATTTCCTGTTGTGGGGCTTCTTCCTTTGGCTCATATGACCCTATCTCATCCTTTGGATTGTCTGCTTGGGTCTCCAGTGCATTGGGCAGCTTAGTGTCTAAGACACTCTTGAATTGTTCATTCTGCAGAGACCCTCGAAATTGATCATTGGGAACTGAGGAAGATGTCTTATCTGGCTCCTTCTCCTCTTTGATATTCATGGGGGTTACAAGGGACACCTTCGGGCTCTTGTCATCATCATATATTTTAATCATCTCACTTAAGGGGTTTGACACACTGGTCCTCCCTGATGTTCTGACTATCCCTAGCTAAGCTAAAACACCTGTCGGTGATCCGACCGGTGGCGTTGTGAATTCAGGGTCATCTAACCCAGTAAGTTCATCAATATCTATGAATTCATTGTCACTTGGGCCCATCTGGATTTCATCTGGTTCATCGATAGGGAGCCTTGTCATATTTATGCTATTTGAGTCATCTTACAACTAATCAATTATCCATTGTGCATGTTCTAACATGAGTAACCCCCTCTCCCAGATATCTTGAACCTTGGGGAGACCTCTACCTTACACTGGGGTTACCTGGGGAATCTTTGTTGTTTCGACCGCTATTATTTATTCTCTGACTCTCAGGGCCTCTTGAGCCAATTTTTCTATGGTTGTTGCTTGTTCATCCAGGCTCATGGCTTTGAACCTGGTAATCTTAGGGTCGGCCATCCTCACAACCACTTCATCCTAGTCTTGGTCATTTTTTGTGAATACCTCATCTTCAAATTTGTCATGGGCATATGGACAACAGGATGACACTTGCAAGGCGTGCTTCAAGACTAGACCCTTTACGTAGTGTTTATAGAAATGGTCAGTCTAGAATCGAAACTCTAATTGAATTAGTCCTTCTTTCTTAGCTTGGGTAGTGTATTTCACTAGGTAGAAGCCTATGTGGAATCCATAGGTTATAAATGCTTGTTTTTTATCTTTTATCAGGGTGGCGTTGTAGCCTTGTAGGATAGTTTGGTAGCATATCTCCCCCACTACTAATCGATCAGGAACATGCACATGTAAAAGATGTGGTGCTACGGTGGCCCCAAAAACCCTGATGTAGGTATCATGCTCATCTAGATACCAATGGCCAACCTTTGATATCGTATTTTTGGCCGCAACCGATAGTCTTGGACATTATTTCTTGAAAAGAATAAAATGAATACGTGCGATGAATTCATCGCAGATGAGGGAGTAGGATTTTTTGTACCTATTCTCCCATAAGACACTGAAATATACATGGACTGGGAGCTTTGTGACGTGCCATCTTAGGTTCATAACAACACGGATGTTTCGGGCACACCTGAAATCCAATAAGTATGATGCCATGTAGAAGGTTGGAGTTTCCCCTTCTTTTGGCATCTGAGCCTGTTGTATGCAAATGCTCAACTGCTTCGAAATTATAGCTCCCCAGTTGAAGCCACTCCTGGAAATAGCTAATGTGTACGCTAGAGGCATCCATGTCTCTAAAAACCTGGAGCAGTCTCTCTCCCCATACAACCAGCAAATGAGATCCATTAGGAATATGTATCGTTCTCTTAGGTTGGTCGTTTGGCACCAGCCGGAAGTCTTTTTAGTGAATTTCTTATCTTCTTGCCACCATGAGGCCATTACCTAGTTGGTGTCATGGCACTCATATAATTTCACAATGAAATCAGTACTCAGTCGCTCCTCCGGGTCTCTAAGCTTGTAGTACTTCTAGACCATTGTCATCATTGATTAGGCACTTCCGCGTGTCTTTGTGGTCGATTAGCCATTGCAGTAGCTCTATATAAGGAAACAATGGGGTTCTACTTGCTACCATGTGCAGGTATGACCTTTAGATATTCGGGAATACCTAGTCATCTAGTGCTCTCACATCCAGGTCACTATGTGGGGTGTATTCAGGGAATTATTCCCGAATGATATTCTTGAAGATTTCTCCCCAATGTGGGAGTGTATTCTTGGTCCCTGTGCTTGCCTCCATGTCTTCGAAGGCTGGAGCCTGAATGAAAGCCTTCTTTGTGGATGTTTTAATAACCGGTTATGGTCTTGGAGCAAATTCTAACTATTTTGTTGCCCCTGGAGAAGAGCCTTCTCCTACCTCTGATTCTTTCATCTTGGGCACCCTCGACGATTGCCTAGTGGTTGGTTTTCTCGGGGGCATTGTTCCTACAATCGAAATCAATCCTTTAGGGCCCACGTACAGAGCAACACTGGATAAAAATGTATATATGAAATGAAAACACAGAAAATCTAGACTAGTACGTACATGTAACGCTTTCTAAATTGATTATTTGATACTCACTGGGTTGTGGCAGACTTCGAATTGCTTGTCTTGCTCCTCCGGGTGATCTGAAACTCCTTTGAGTGTAGAATGCTTTCATTTACAGTGGCTCAAGAGAATTTAAATTGAAGAATAACTTACCTTGTCATATGAACCATTTAATCTAGGTGACGAGTGGAATTCAAACAAATATGTTGTTGAATCTCTGCAAATTAAATTCATCGTGGGTTGACAACGGAGGCACGGAGGGTGATGTTTTCTATCGGTAATTTCAAATGGTTGTTTTGATTTGTGCACAAAGTAGAAACTAATGAGAGATTTGGCATTAATCAACCTATTGAAAGCCCAAAATATAATCGTATCTAGTGCTAAAATGTCCCATCGTGTCACTTTCTCAGTGGGTGGATCGGGGATCGACGATGTGCCACAAATATTTTTTGTTGATGTCCTTTTTCCTAAAACCTCCGATGCCAATCGATTTCATCATACAGTGATGATGTGGAAAAAACTGACTCGGGTTGTGACTTGGACATAAGGCACCAATAATGACTTAGGGTTGATCTAGGTCGTACAGTTTCTCCAATCAGATAAATACACGTGGCATTAAATGACTAGTGACTTAGTTTGCACATATTAGTCGGGGTCGGGGCTTCCGTCAAGTTGTGCATTCTGAATAAAACTGGGTTCGTTGATGCCGAAAACATATCTGGGATCAGAGATCATGGATAAACCTATTGCGTAATTTCCTTTGGGTTAGTGTCTTCGAAAAATGATTGATGTTGAAAACGCTTCAGGAATCGGTGATAGAGGAAAACTCTTAAGCATGATCGAAAATTTCGGCGCGATTCATTTTTCTTCGATTTCGATAAGTGCGTCAAGTATTGGCTATCGAGGATATCGTTCCTTTCTTTTTAAACATTTACTCCCTTTTCCTTTTACCGATGTCGAAGGGGATCGGCTATCGGCGATGTTCGTATGTGATACTTATCGTGAAACAAAACTTCCTTTTGTCGATACCGGTGAAGATCGGTGCTCAATGATTGAGGTTTTCTGAGTGATTCTTTTTTCACCTCTTACATTCCTCCAATGTTGAGTCTCGATCGCGTCGGGTGAAGTGTTTTTATTGTTCATTCCTTATTTAAGTGTTAATCCCTTTTAGTTCATGGATTTTCAAGAGTTAAACAAACCCAAAAATATGATGAGGGATAAGAGAACAAGCAAGGACAAAACATTTCTGAAAAGAAAATAGAATTCAGAAAGTGCAAAAATTAAGTGGTACCCAAAAAGTGAAAAATTCTCATAGGCTTTTTAGGGTGTGTTGAGTTCTCAACAAATGGCGACTTACTGGGAGAAAGAAGAAACTATGTTCCTTCCTCAGGCTTAGCTGATGAAAAAACTAATTAGGAACTTAACTGGTTTTCATCGGAGCTTCTTTTACCCTTGCATTTGGAGTTTCCTTGGTTGATGCATCTGGGCCTACCTATGGGGTTTTTTAACCTTTATCCCACCTTCCTTTCCTGTAACATTGACTCATTCCCTTTCTGACAAGATTCTAGTAAAGCATTCACTGGGACTAGGCCTTTTAGTTACCCTCATTCATTTTCTACGGTGTTGCTCCGCTGTCAGCGAGCATCTATAGCCCTGACAGAGTCACCCTGACATCACAGACCTTGCTCTGCCGCTAGTGAGCATCCATAGCCCTGGCGGAGATATCTTCATACCCTCTCCTTGTTAAGGTCCTAACCAGCACATAGGTATATCAATCTATTCGGATGTAATAAAGGTCAATATTAATAAGGCCTTTCAATAAAATAGAATAAGTCGGATGTAAGAATACCTAATAGAAGCTTCCGCTTCTAGAAGG
>SNQJ01S0150902.1:35615-58784 GCA_010110895.2 Picea sitchensis
TTCCTTCCCATATACCAGAAAGTATGTGGAGTTACCTGTAGCTTCTTTGGGTGTGACTCTATTAGCCCACAAAGCATTATGAAGTGAATTATGCCAGTTCTTCTGATTGTTTGTAACCATTCACTTTAATATTCTTACTAAGTTCTTAATAGTTGATTCTGCCACTTTGTTTCCCTATGGATAATAGTTTGCAGAGTATCTAATTATGATTCCTTTGTCTCAAGAAAACTCTGTTAATAGGGTGGAAGAAAAATAAGCTGCATTATTGAAGACAAGGACAGAGGGGACACTGAACCTTGTGATTAATTGTTGTTCTATGAATTGGATAACCACCTTCTCATTTACATGAGTTAGAGGAATGGCTTCTACCCATTTTATGAAATAATCGATGGCAGTAAGTATGTACTTATGATTTTTTGAAGAGCTTGGTGTAATTTCCCCTATGATATATAACCCCCATTGCTCAAAAGACCTAGAAACGATAACCAGTTGGAGTGGAATTGCTTCTCTCTTCTCCCTCCCAACGATTATTTGACAAGTTTTACAGTTTCTAGCGTGTGTGTGAGCGTCCTTGAACAAAGTGGCCCAATAATAGCCAGATCTCAGTATCTTATGAGGAGTAGTGTCCCCCACAAAATTCCCACCTACAGGACCATCATGGAGCTCCTTCAGAACCTTGTCTTCATCTTCACGTTCGAGAAATTGTAAAAGGACCCCATCATAATTAACCCGGAAGAGTACCAAATTTATGAGGCGATATTGTGCGTATTTTAACCTGAGAGCTCTCATTTCCCTACGGTTTAGTTTTTCTTGGCAAGTCCCATGGTGCAGGAGATAAGTTAATTTCTCATACCAATACTTTTTTCCTGGGGAAATGTATGAAGCTTCACCACACCATAATGCTATTTCATTCTCCCATACGGGGTCTTGATCTACTTGGCCTTGAGCTTTAGTTGGCAGTTTGCATAACCCTAATATTTTAACAAGTTTAGCAAGTGTTGGCCCTTGACCAAGTTTTGGAGATCCTTGGTGAAGTTTGACCTATTTTGGGACTTCGACAGGTTGTCGAAGGCGGAGCGCAAGTCGAAGCGAAGATCACGGGATCGCGTCCCTTTGTTTAGGGATTTTTGGGTTCTAGGATTATGTAACAAGTATGGGGATGTCATCCCATGGGTTTACCCATGCCTAGCACATTTTGTAATGTATAAATAGAAATCTAGGCAATGTAAGTAGGCGGTGCTAAAGGTAATGAGGCCAATGTGCTAAGTGCAAGTGATAGTTGCAAATTATGTGTGCATATTGTGTGAGGCTTGAAAGGCTAAGTGCAAGTGACTGTAAGAGTCTATGTAAAAGATTTATGTTGTAACCTAGCTCAAGAAAGGAGGATTTGGCGGAGTGCATGTAGATCTCATGTTCTATGCAGAGTAGGATCTTGTGGCTCTGTGCATGTAGATGATTGATAGAAAGAAATAAAGAGAAGAAGAGTTGGTGGATGTAGCCCCAGGCTGGGGGTGAACCACATATATCTTGTGTTGTGGTTGCTTTGTGCATTATGGTTGTTTTATGGTTCATATAATTAGTGCTTAGTGCAATTATGTATGCTTAGATGAATATGATATCTTAGTGCCTAATGATGTGAATAATATGCTAGATATAATCTATGTTGATGTGCTTAGTGCTTGAATGTGTTGAATCTTGTTGAATATTGCATTGCGTTATAATTAGGGTTTATTTGTGGTGTAGAAAAAGGATAAGTACTAATGAATGAAAACCATTAAGTGCTCTGTTAAGGTGTTTTAATCATAGATTTGTGTCCCATCTAGGTTGCATACATCTAAATCCTGCAACCACCCCTACCTCTACCTCAGGTGAGACTTCATCTGCGTCGTAGGTGTTTATGAAAGGGTTGGTAGTTAGGGTTTTGTTGAAGCATTGAACCATGGGTCTGCCCATGTGCCAACAAACGATTCCGTTGTAGGGACCTGAAACTGTGATTACTGGGAACTGAGGAAAAGAAAGAAATCTATGTGTGTAGATCAGTTGATTTAAGTGCACAACATTCTACTTGACTGTGAAGCTCTATGCTAAGAAAGGAATCAGATATGAAGAAAAAGAGGTAAGATCACTGAAAAAAATTGTCAAAAAGAGGTAAGATCTAAAATCTTTGTGCTTTGTTAAAGGTAAGATAAGTGGAAATTTTGTTTTTCGAAAGTATGGATCTAGGTATGTTTGATAAATTTTGTCCTAGTCTGAAAACTAGGGCACAGCTCAAAGAAAGAAGTTTTGATATGGGTAGATCTGATAGAAATAATGAAAGATATGTTATTCATATGCATAGAAAGAATGTTTGGACTAACAAATGGATGTGGGATCCTAGAAAGAATTTTTTGCAGGTTAGCCACCATGATCCTAGTGCACAGTACAATAAAGGTTGGGGACCATTTAAGAGAAATAGAGGATTAACTATTTGTTACAGTTACAGAAGACCGGGACATCTTGCTAAGGCATGCCCTGGTAGAAGACCTAGTTGTCTTTGTTGTAAATATATGGACCATGAAGTTTTGGATTTCCCTATAGTTATTGCTAAGGTCGAAAGCATGAATATGAGACAAGAAAACCCTAAGGAAGGCCAAGAAACTGAGACCATGGTATAACCCCAGAAAGAATCAGAGACTGCATTACTACAAATGAAATAAACCCTGAATGACCACATATATATCAACTTATCAGAGATCTTCAAAGAGAAAGAGTGCATAGAAACAAGAATATGAGACTTTGACATAGACTGTGTCCTGGATGATGAAACATGGGTGAATATTATGACAGAAAGAACTTGGGAAATTTTAGGAAAGCCTGCTATGATTCCTTCATTGGGAGGAATAGGATTATTTACTACTATGATTACTTCCATTGGGAGGAATGGGATTATTTAAAGGAAAGTTGATAACCCCATGTAGAAGACTTACCTAGATACCTATAAGTTCTCAAGAACCAAAGGAAGAATTGGTTGTTAAATTTTATTGAGAACAACGCCCCATTTGCTATGTTACTAGGAAAACCTTGGATTGAGAAAGACCAGACCCAAAGAAAAGCGAGGAATCTCAGAAAGAAAAAAACAAGAACTAAGAGACTCATGGATAAGAGAATAGCACACTTACTCGAAGAACAAGAAAACCATTGGAAGTTAATCGAGAACTAGAAATCCGGATGTTGAAGTTAAAAGAACACAAGAAGATTTGAAACTTGTATGTACAAGAGGGTAGAGCACCTACCCCGCATGTGAGAAGTAGTATCGTCCTCGAACCTTAGGAAATACCACAAACATCGCAAATTTAATATGCCAAGGGGAGATAAGAATCATAATGGAAAGAAGAATACCAAGACGAAGATCACGGGAAGAAGGCTAGAAAGCTCAAGAAGAAGAAAGAAAAATTGGAGAAAAAAGAATTCTAGGAGAAGACTTTGCAAAATGAAGGTCTCCAAAATTTGAACTTCATCGAAGTATCAGAGCAGCTTATATTGGCACTTCTCTATGGTGGAGTGATATGACCATTCGAGGCATTATAACCAAGTAGATTGATGTTACCGACGATTAGAACAACGCTATGATCGTAAAGCTCACATCGGACCATTGGGACTGTTTCATAACACACATAACTGCATTGATGAATGTTTCTTTTCTGTTGGAGGGATCTGTTACATAGTTTTCTACTTATTCTGTCGATTGTTATACCGAGAACACTTTCATGAATTCTATCCTAACCAACAAGAGAACTCACATTACTGTTGTGCTTTACCGAGACTTCGCTACTTGTTATATTGCATTGAACATTTGTTCATTGACTTGAGTTATCCGATCTCGAAAGGCATGTCGGACGAACTCAACATCGTAGGAAATTATTTCTAAGAAGTTATAATCAAACTTATGTATCGGTGAAGGTGATGTCCGCCATAATTCGCTTCATCTATCAGAGAGTGAAAGCCTTCCCATCTAATCGCCACCCATCCGCACCATCCCAAGTTGCAGCCGAAAAAAGAACCAAGAATTGAGATGGCTTGGCAAACGCAAAGTTAATTCCATCCATCCTTCCCCACTACATCCCACCTTTGTCCGGTGCAATGAATCGTGATAGTAAGTCCCTGAGGGATTTCAACTACACCTTGGTTAATGCATACCTCCCGAAGGGGACATGCTCATGCAAGCCTCAACCAAATAAGATCATAAAACTAAAGATCATCGACTTTAACCTATGGGATCGCAAGAAATTCAACATGATTTCTCCTCATAGGTATTTGACTAGGACAAAGGGGAAGAATTAGAGGATAATCCCCAACCATGGACTATGGACCTCACGCGGTCCACTATTCTGAAAGTGATAAAAATACCCCATTTTGGAAGGCACCAGAGGTTACTGCATGCTAAGCCTCTATTGTCGAGATTCCATGGAGGCTACCTATGGCTAGATAGATGCATCACCACGATCCATCATTGATCCACTTGATCACCAAATTGAGCATGCAGACAAACCCGAAGACTTTACCCGGAAGGCAGCATCACCGGCATAGAGGATTAAAGATACATACAATGATGTCGAGACAACAGCGAGGCTAAGCAGCCTCCATATAGAATGGCTTAGTGCACCTTTCTTCTAGTTGATTGCCAGTGTTTTCAGTCCGTAAGAAATCGCACCTACGTAGGTCACGCTGGTGTTTGTTACCGACCTCGCAGAAAATGCGCGGAGGGGCTTTCATGAACTGGGGAAAGTAGTTATGAACCATTTAGACCGACTTCCATGAAGCTCATGATCATGGCTATGAGTTCCATTTTAGTTGGTTGTTTATCCTCATCGCATTCATAGCTTGGCAGATGCTGCAAGGTGCCAATCTTCCTTGAAATAGATCCATCTAAACCATTATTCGTGAAGTTCACTTCATTCCTCGGCATTTGAGCGATATGGGAAAACAATGGCACCAAATGCATTGTTCCACACCTACTACCTATAGTTAAAGAGGTCTATTGAGGTTTTCCCTCGTATAACGCCTTCCAACACCCCGCATAGGTTCAAAGCTATTTGTGAAGTTCCATGCGTATTTACATTTCATCTACATCACCGCGCATGGAGACTAACACAAAGAAGTACTACAAAGTTATTACAAAATCACAGAGGAGGAAATATAAGAAATAACTAAGGAATGGCCTACAAAGTTCTTGATCCTGTTGAATCCTATAGAACTGCTTTTGATCCAAAACTAATCGGAAGCTTGGTGGTCACTTGTGAAGGGCATGATACACTTTGAGCTAGTGGCGAAGATGACAAAGAGGTTCAGGAAGATGAGCAAGCATCAAAAATAAACCGCCCAAAATCACCTGGAGGAGGAGTTGATAATGAAGTAGACAAAGAAGAGAACAATGGAAAAGAATATCAAAGATAAGCAAGGTGAAGTAACACCACTGCAAAATCCTCTCGATGACGCAGAGCCATCTAACAAAAGAAATTTTTCTCACATGAAACCCACATCATAGAAGCCGTCAAAAGATAGTAATACCAAGCTGCAGAATGTGCTCACACTCAATGGCTTCAACTTCATCATCATAGTTGTATCAAATGCCTCGCAAGATATTATGCGTAGAGAAATGAAGCTAGGAAAGAGACCATGTATGAAAAAATTGAAGTAGAACTATGAGGGGTATAGAAAACCTTTCACTCCAGCCGCGCAAAGGTCCACTGCGTCCTCGTCATCCAAAGGAACAAAGTTGGGAGATGAACTCCATCTGAACTCTATATATAGACTAGCTCTATTATGATTGAATCTCACCTTCGGCCACACATAGGAAGAAATCGTAATAGGCCATGCTGGGTCTCCGGCACTCCCAATAGGAAGTGATAGAGCAATGTCGAGTTGTGAAGAAAGAGAAGGACGACCACCAAGAAAAGTTCAAAGAGGAGAAAGAATGTGATCTAGCATGAGAAAGAATAGTTGCTCACAGAAAGTGTTGGATTAAAGAAGTGGTGAATAAAGCACTTCTCTCTATGATAGGCTTAGAGAAAAAGGAGGAAGTATCCTGGAGCATCAAGTAGCACAACTTTCTAAATCCATCCATCAACTTCAACAAAGAATAACAGAACTAGAATTACAAGCAGTACCAAGTACTGCAGACGCATAGACCAAATAAAAGCCATTACCCGGATCATAGTTGAGAGGATCAAAGCATTAGATTTAAAATGTAAACAACTTACTAATAGAAGTGTGTAGACTTATGAGTAACTTACTGAAGACCCTGAACTAAAGACACCGGAGTCACAAATTCGTGAGGAGTAAAAGTAGTAAGAGGTGATAGTACAGGCACAGTTGAAACCCCTATCAACAGATTTGAAAGAGTGAAATATCCAAGAACAACGACTGCTGAAGCGTGTCCATACTCATACAAAGTAAAGTCATGGAGGACTCAAAGGCTCCAACCACCCGTGACAATTTTTCCAACCGCTTTGAGTAAATTGAAGGTCGAGGAGAAGATGGAACAAGTAGTCACTTCCAAAAGTAGAACAACGTTTAGAGGGACCTATGAATGAGGCAATTATTCAAGATTTCACCAAGAAGGAGACTCTGGCGAAGAAACAAGCCAAGGAAACTCGAGATAAGCTCGAGGCATTCAAAGCAGAGCTAGTCCGACCAGAGTGACTTGGGATGAGCCATAGGTGAGTGTTGGGGATTATTGACCTTGACCGTTTTGGAGATCCTTGGTCCGGGCTTTGACCATTTTGGGACTTCGAGAGGGCTTCACAAAGGCAGAGCGCAAGTCGAAGCAAGAGATCACGGATATCGGCCCTTGTTTAGGGATTTTTCACCGGGCTTATGTAATGGGTATGGGATGTCGTCCCATGGGTTTACCACCAGGGCCATTTTGATGTCGTGGCAACATAAATCTAGGCGATGTAAGTTGGCATTGCTAAAGGTAATGAGGCCAATGTGCTAGGTGCAAGTGATAGTTGTGAATGCTTTGTGCATACCGTGTGAGGTTTGCAAGGCTAAGCGCAAGTGACTCAGAAGAGTCTCGCAGAAGGCTTTGGTTGATCCAGGTGGATATCGTACACCCACCTTTTCCGTCCGCTCAAAACAGTTTTCAAGTAATTTTGGTAATTTACTATTTTAGTAGGTTTTAACTTCCAGGCCATTTTAACGGCCTAAATGAAGGTTTTGAGATCCAGGTTCTCAATGATATCCAAAGGAATGATTGAGTCTCCAAACGAATCTCCCCGGACGATACCTTTCCAATGAGCTATCACACTAAAACGAGATCGATGCAAAAGTTAATGACCCCAGAAGCTGCTGATGAACTAACTTACCCAAATCCAAATTCACATGACTTTTGGCTTTCATTTCCTAGGGTTAGGTTTTCTTGGATGTTTATGACTTTGGCATTCTCTATCTATTGTAAAAAGGCCCCTAGAGCCTCATTGTAATCATCTTCAATGATGCGAGAAGCAACTTACATCTCTTCTCGTGAGATAAGCTACCAAATACTGAAGCTATTTTATTTCCATTCGCCCTCAGAAGCATATCAGCTTCATTTGTTATTAATGAAATGAAGTCTTATTTCACAGATCTATGCTTTTATGTGTGTATTTCAGATTTCCATTGTGCGTTCCTACAACTGGATCGGTATCGTGAGCGTCTGCTCATTCCTATCCTTCTTTGCATGTCCCCTAAACGAGATCGTGGTATAAGAGTTAGGCTCGACCGGTTGAACTCATAGATCAGCCTCTCAAACCTCGACAACTGCCCATGGGAGAAGAAAAGAGATGAGGAGCAGGAGATCCATCGAAAATGTTGCTCGAGGAGGCCCTCGAGAAACAAAGGAACGCGATGATGGACAGCTTTGCCCATATTCTTCAACGGATTACGACTAGCGGTGCATCGACATCCGAAGCCACCGAGGTGCCACCTTTAAGGTACAAGTAAACTTTGACATTCTAATATTTGAGGGCCAAATAGATGCAGAGTGTCGTGAGATAGATGGTTGAATCGGTTAGAAGGATATTTCTCGTCTGGCGCGAGTTCGGATCGAGAAAAGATTATTTTCGCGACCTCTTTCAGTCAGCCCCCATGTCAAGGACCTGTGGGAAACCTACTTCTGAGAAAGAGGGTGAGGGAGAACCATCTTTGTTCTCGGCCGCAGACCTAATTTGGAATTATTTTCGAGATGCCATCAAGGAACAATATTATCCCGCGTGGGGAGCTATGAGGACAAATACATACAATGGACTACTTTAGCGGCAACAAAGGGACCAAGATGTGTATGAGATTACGAATCTGTTTCATACCCTACGAATAAAGTTGGGTATCAAAGATTCTAGGAAACATTTGCGTTAAAGTACCACTCTGTCCGGTGTAGATACATTCAGGAGGAAATGAGTTCCTCGACATCTCCTCTGGTGTGGTGAGTAACCGATATGCTGCCAAGATTGAGCGTGGTTCAAAATGTATTAGGTTGTAGACTTTGATCCGGTGAATCGGGGTTCGAAAGGTACTCCCAAACCATAAAACAAAGGACCAAGACAAGGGGTATCCTGTGACAACCCGCCAAATCCACAACCAAAGAACAACACCACGAAGCCAAAAGGACATGGGGAAGTGGTGTGAGTTCCATAAGAGCTCCATCCACAACACAAGGAGTGTCGGGCCAAGCAGTCACCGATAGACGAGTTGAAGGCTTCTGAATTGGATCCATGTTCCACTGACCTAACCCGACAAGGGGAATGACAGAGGGAAGTAGATTATCGATGAGCCCAACGCCATTGTTGCCACCACAAAGATCCAAAATGAGGAACCGTAAGATCCATGGGAGGCAGAGCGCCTCTTCCATTCCAAGATGTGGGTAAAGGGTTCCCATTGCAGTTCATTGTCGAATGTGGGACGCTAGAAGAACCTCATCTGGTAGAGGTCAGAAGCTGCTGATCTTCCAACCATAAGACACCCACAACCATACACCATAGGGTGGTTAAAATTGCTGACGGACTTCCACATCACGCCGACAATGTCGCCTTCTCTACAGTATCAATCCCTTCATGGATGAGGCATTATGTGACGCTGTTCTCTTGATGTTTCAGCGTAATTAGTAGGCCAACCGCATTCTGTGAAGCTGCATGATGTGTATGAGTCTAGGGCCTTGTGTCAGCATATCACTTTGGGCAATAAGTTGTATAGGATACCCAAGATAGCACCACTTACCACCATCTCTTTGGTTAATGCAAAAAAATGCAGTAAGATCATTTCAAAAAATGGGAAATTTGTTTTCCTGATGATCTACCTCAGGGAAATAAGAAGATTGTGGCCACGACCTCGAGACAATTCCCCTCTGCACAACATCGACAGATGGATAAGGTTGTGGAGAGTACGAGATCTTCACCTCCCCCCATAGGGGTGCATCTACACCGCTGCATCAAGCACCCATCCGACCCTGTGTGCATCAGCGTCTAATGGACCCATCTACCGGCTCAAGGTCTCGAGAATGATGAACCAAGAGGCGATTCGAGCCATTGCAGAAGTTGTCACATCCACCAAGTCTATCACCCCGTGGGGAGCTCTGATTGTCTTGGTGCGTAAGAAGGATGGGACTTGGAGACTTTGCATTGATTATCGGGCATCAACAAGATCATTGTTCGAATAGGTACCTGATCCCACCGATTGATGACCTTATGGACCAACTCAAGGGGAAAAAAAATATTTCAGCAAGATCAAATTAAAGTATGGGTATCACCAAGTACCAATCAAAACCTCTGATGTGAAGACTGCGATTCAAAATCCAAGGAGGGTCAATGGTTGGTCATGCCTTTCGTGCTGACTAATGCCCTCGCACCTTCATGAGGCTAATGGATGACACATCACCTCCATTCACCAACTCATTTGTAAGGTGTACTTGGATGACATTCTCGTCTTCGCCACTTGGGAAGATCACCTCCAATATATCCGACAGGTCCTCCAAACGTTGTGGCAACACAAGTTGTGTGCTAATTTGGAGAAATGCACTTTGTCATAACCCGTGTTCGACCGGGATATTACTATTGATGAGCTAGTATGTGGATCTAAGAAAGATCCAAGTCATTCGATTGGCCAGCCCCAACCAACTTAACAGAAAAGTCTCTTAGATTTTTGTGTCTTGCTAATTTCTACCGCAGTTTGTGTTGGGATTCTCTCATATCACTCTACACTTTGAGTCAAGTCACCAAGGAGGAGCTAAAGAAAATTCTTTTGGTCCGAATCTAATGTATGCCGAGTTGGAACGCTCGCTCATTTCCCACTGCTCACACCTCACCGTGACTCTTGCAACAATCCATTTGAGATCGAGACAGATGCCTCGACCATATTGGGGCAGCCCCATCAACATGGGCATCCAAGTATATCAAGGAGACACTTTCTCATTACTGTACCCTTAAGTACCCTACTTATGACAAAAGAAATGTATTCCATTGTGCGTGCTTGTTGGCAATGGAAGTATTGTTTGTTGGGAAAGGAAACCATTATCCACACGTATCACTAATTCTCTAGCTCATACGCATAATAAGGGAAGTTAACGACGCTACCTTGCGGTCCATATACTCGCAATAGCCATTGAACATTAAGTACAGAAAAGGTACCACCAATAATGTTGTAGACTACCTCAGCCGACCACCCATCGTGGCGCCAATCCATCGTGCTCAACTCTTGTGGGCAGGAGACTTCCAATTAGCCGCTTCTCTACACAAGATCCGCACTGGCCACATATACAATACACTTTTGGAGGGAAAGCAAGTTCCCACTTTCCACCTCCAGGATGTTCTGTTTGTCACTTGGGACACTCAGCTCCTTCCTCGCTTAATGCCAAGATGATTTCGAGGCGCACTATAGTCGAAGTCAATGGGCATTTCTGTGGTCGAGAAAACCGCGGGCATACCTAAAATTATTTCTATTGGCCAAACCTTCGGCAAGATGTCATGAAGTACATCAAGTCCTGCACCGCTTATGCCATTTCTAAACCTACCATCAAGAAGCAAGTCCTCTATACTCCAATTTCCCACTTCTAGTCAACCTTGGGAATCCATCTCTATGGATTAAATGTCGGCCTCCCTTCTACTAAGCATGGCAATGACTTGTTTTTGTGGTCGTCGAATGATTCTCAAGATGTCCATCATGATGGCCTGAAGAAGAATATCACAACAGTACATCACAAACTTTCTTTGAACGAGTGTGTGGGTATTACTCCTAGATCCCAATACTATCATCCTCGCATCGACAAGAGGGTTCTCAAGATATTTTGGTCTGAACAGTCGATGTTGGACACCAAGCTCACCAGTTCCACAACTTTCCATCCGAAAACCGATGCATTGCAGGTCGCCAACCCAATGATCGTATTAACATTTTGTGCATGTACAATTCAAAGCATCCACGCATGGGATGAGAGCCTCCCATATGTACAACACAGCTACAATCGAGATCTCCATAGCTCAACTAGCCACACTTTCAAGTGGGCTTGGGATTCTAGCCACTATGTCCCATTGACATAGCCATGCCATTGTGGCTACTCATGAAGATTCAAATTTCATGTCTAGTCGGAGGCGATAAGGCAAACAACTTCATTGAGCACATTCAACACATTCACAACAAGTTTCATGACATCTTGGACAGAGCCAATGCTAAGTACAAGCAACCACATGATCAACATCGGGTGCCACACAAATTCCAAGTGTATGCACAAATGGCATGGCTACATTTGCAAAAGGAATGCCTCGGGCTGACCCCACCGCAAGCTTCGCTGATATGGGGCTATACACCCCTCACCAAGGTCAGGGGAAAATGCCTTTGAGCTCAAAGATTCCACCATTCCTTGGTCTCCACTCCACTAATGTGGATCAGCCGCCCCATTTTCACCTCTACTAGACACATCCAACATGGTAGAACAACTCACACCAACAGAAGTAAATCTAGACTACTTTGAACAAGCTGTAACTCCATCGTGATCATGGATACAATGTGATCAAGCACACCCAAAAACAAAGGATGTTGCTATATCGAGTTGTCAAAAGGTGCCAACACCTTCACCAAGGAAAATGGCTCACTGTGGACCAAGTTCAATGTGTAAGTTTCCTCATCTCATGGAGGTGGAACTCAATGCAATGGGGACCATTGCTTCCTAAGGAGGGAGTGATTGATCCAGTGGATATCGGTACACCAACTTTTTCTCGACCGGGCTCAAAACAGTTTCCGGGCAATTTTGGCAATTTACTATTTTTAAAGTGTGTTTTAACTTTCTGGCCATTTTGAGGGCCTAAATGAAGGTTTTTGAGATAGAGGTTCTCAATGATAGATGGAGTTGCATGATGAGCCCCAAAATGAATCTCCTCGACGATACCTTCCAATGAGCTATCACACGCCTAAAACGGAGATCGTGATGTGTTACCACCCCGTGAAGTTGATGAACTAACTTACCCAAACCAAATTCACATATTCTGGCTTCCATCTCCTAGGGTTAGGTTTTGGATGTTTGGGACTTTTGGCATCTCGCTCATTGTAAAAATCTCAGAGCCCTCATTGTAATCATCTTCAATGGATGTGAGTAGTACCACATCTCTTTCCTCGCAGATAAGCTACTCTAGCTAGTTTATTTCAATTCTGTCTATAAGCATTTTTTTAGCCATTTGTTATTAATGAAATAAAGTCTTATTCACGATCTCTACTTTATGTGTATTTGTATTTCATTGTGTTCACATAAATCCGGATCACTTTGTGTTGTAACTTATCTCGAGGAAGGAGGATCTAGCGAGTTAGATCTCTCTGTTGTCCTATGAGAAGTAGGATCTCATACCGAGAGGGGTGAATCAAGATTGGCACAATTTAAAAGATTTTTCAACTTATACTTTAATCATTCAACTATATCCAATGAGAAATGAACAATATTATAAGAGTTACACCAATACACCACAATACACCATGCACAATATATGAGAAATAATCAATAGTTATTCTCCAAGGGAAGTAATGACTCTAAGGGTAGATATAGATTCCAAATGTAAATGGAGGGATAAACATCCAAGAGGAATATATAGTATTCCAATATCAATAGAGGATTTTAACTCTCCATCCTTTCCCTTCCTTCCACCCAAAACAAGTTATAGAGAGAATGGTAGACTTTGTTCAATTCTCGTTTATTCAGAGACCTAACTTGGTACGTATCGCCCATACCAATATTTAACATCTGATTCCAAACTCAATAATAAGAAACAGTCCTAGATTATTTCCAATGAAATTTGTCCCACATAATTTGTATTCTCTATGAATAAGTTATGACCATTTTACCCAAAATTGCTATTGACTAGCTTCAGGACGGGTCAAAACCCTATCTTCCACAGAGTGTATCTCCATAATTATAGTGAATCAAGAGATGAAATTGTTACCACAGTACCTTGATATTTATTCTCAATACCATAGCAATTTCACCATCCGAATCGTTCTAGAAAAAAACGTTATAGAAAAATGGTAAGATGACTTGAAAATAAGATTCCTTAGAGCACATCACCAAAACACTTCATCCCTCCCTTGAACCGAATCTTCTTTTACTTCTGATTTCCTCGGAAATTCAAATTTTGTGTATCAAATGAATGTATAATGATATGTATTTTATACCATTTATGTCACTCTTTAAACATTAGAGCCTAATCGACACTTCTTATTTTGTAGTTCTTTTATTTAATTATCTTCGTGGCCTACATGTACTTCCTTCTTCCATTCACTTGTCATCTTCAAAAATTTATTTCTCCTCCTCAACCATGAGAGGATCCATGATGTGCCACATACTAGAAGAAACAAAATTATGTATACTATCCATCCATACGTATTGTATCTACATGTGCATTTTCCTTCATGTCCAAATACCTTGATCTAATATTGTGGTCCAAAAACGATGACTAGGGTTGACATCAAATACAACAAACCAACCTTCCAACAATTTCCCCCTTTGTCATTGATGGCAACACTCATGCTCCCCCTCTCTATCATCATGATCCCACTTCTCTCCACATTTGACATCAATGGCAAAGAGTAGGGCTTCTCCCAAGTTTAATGGCAAAGGTAACTCTCTTCTTTGGGGTCATTCCTCAACATGTGGCACCCAATAATACTTCATCCTTATTTTTGGTCTTGGGACATTTTCCTCAATCCTTTTCATGTTCTTCGTCTAGATGTATATGTTGTTCTACTTCTTATTGCGCCAACCAATCTTCCTCGAAGCATTTCTCCGATTTTTACATTTTCGAGTCAAATGTAAGAGTGTATCCTGATCACACATTTTACTAACACCGAGGAGATTATGCTTCGCATCTTCAACCAATAGGACTTTTCCTCGCTTTTACATTTTCACTCCAAGCTTTACACCTCCTTTTCCAAGCATTTTAGTAGATGAGTCATCCCAAATGTAACATTTCCACCCTTTTCTTCAATATGACAAATTTGCTTTGATCTACGGTCATATGAGATGAGTAACCCACTGCCTATGAACCATTCATCTTCTTTTCATTCTTTAGAGACCAATGTTATTTGAGAATTTTCATTGTGTGTGGAATTTCTTTCCTTTTCCATGTTGTAGTTGCAATGCAAACATTTGGCATATGATAATCTTCCTTCATCTCTCTACAATCTCATGCTTTATGACCAAGATTATTGCACTTGTAACATACAAAAATTTTGATCCATTAATGGGTCAAATGGATTATACTTCTATTGATAGGTCTACTAACATTTCCATATCTACTGTTTTCACTATTCATGTAGTTTGCATAGTTATTCCTTTCATTACCCTACAATTGATTGCCTTGTGTCCAAAATTTTACTGCTATAACAATGTCCAAGAAAGAAATTTTGATACCGAGGAGTAACTGATCTTCTTTGTTCAGGGTCCATCCGGTTCATGATCTATTCTTTTGAAGTTTCCTTCATAATGATTTCCTTTTCATACCTAATCGGAGAGGATCTTCTTGATGTCTCATTCCTTCTCCTAATTCTAGTCTTCTATCTTGTTGTTAAACTTCTTCTGAGTGTTGGTTTCATCATTTTCATCTTCCTCTCTTGTTTTGTTGTCTTCAAACCTGGCCATTGCATCCTAGTCATGTCTTGTCATTTGGATATCTTTTTCTGCTAAGGATCTCATCTAATTTTTCGCTTTTCAAACTTCTTCAACTTTTGTTGTCAATAGTAGCTCCTTTTTGTGTGATCCAATTATGATTTCAAATTTCTCATAATCTTCTAATTCGTTCCTTCAAGCTATTAATGGTCTTCTTTCAAGCTTGTAATTCTTCTTCACAACTAGTCAATTCACCTTAGTATTATGTCAGGTGTTTCTAAGATTGCTATTTCATTCAACATGCTTCAACTTTCAAGATTCTCATCTTCTTGTTTATTTTATGCATTGTCTTTGCATCCCCAAAAGGAATCAAGGTTGGTTTTCTTTGTTCCAATCTTCTTCACAAATGATTTCTTCTTCTTTAGAATTTTGTGATCATCATCCTGGGTTTCTTAAGCTGCGAAGAGGACTTCTCTCCATCATTATCTTCTTCCTCACTCTCATCTGAGGAGATGCCATCATCCTGGGAGTAGTTTACTTATTGTTGAGTCTTCTCTTTTTATAGTAGTAGTGTTCAACAATATAAATAGCTTCTACTCCAAGGATAATGAAATCTCCTCAGATGAGAGTGATACTTACCTTTGTATCTTCCACTTCCCTTCTCAAACCTTCTTACAAAATTTATTATTTCTTCATCGAGGTCCTTATCCTTGTCTTTGTCTTCTTTATGGCTTAAATGTTGCTTCATTGTTTGTCTGTCACTTTCTAATTGCTTCTCATTTCATATGCTATAAGAGACCCATGTAATTCATCCATTGTCATTTTGGTCAAGTCCCTAGTTTCTCAATGGCGAAGACCTTAGCATCGCATTCACCAGAAGTGATCTCAACACTTTTGTACAACCAATGATTCATCGAACTCTTCACCTAATACTTTGATAGCATTAACAACTTCATCAACTCTAAGAAGATAGGTTTCAATATCTCCTTTTCATTCATCTTCAAATTCAAATTCCGCTTCTATGTCGTTGAAGCTTGACCTCGCTTAACTTTTGATCACCTTCGTAGATACTCTTTAGTTTGTCCCATACCTCTTTAGCAATGTTGCCTCCCATCACTTTGCTAGCCATGGTTGGTGCCAATACTTAGAATAACATGTCCGGCTTTTTGAATTACAACTCCTAAGCTTCTTCTCATTTGCATCGCCCGAGCATTATTTGGGATTACATAGTCATTTACAACTCCAGTACCAAATGTCTACTCCCAAAGCTATTAGGTAAGTTTTCACTCTATCACCCAATATGCATAATTTCTTCCATCAAATTTTTGAATCCCATTAAATGCTCATGGTCATCCATCTCTCATCAGGATTTTCCTTCCAAAGGTTAAACTGCTCACATGCATCACTGATACCAATTGTTGATACTGAGAGGGGGGGGTGAATCAAGATTGCACAATTTGGGAACCTTTTCAACTTATACTTTAAACCATTCAATTATATCCCACGAGAAATGAACAATAGTATAAGAGTTACACCAATACACCACAATACACCATGCACAATATAATTTAAATAATCAATAGTTATTATTCAAGGGAAGTGATGACTTCCAAAGGTAGCTATAGCTTCCAAATGTAAATGGAGGGATGTTCATCCAAGAGGAATATACAGTACTCCAATATCAAGAGAGTATTTAACTCTCCATCCTTTCCCCTTCCTTCCACCCAAAAACAAGTTATAGAGAGAATGGTAGACTTTGTTCAATTCTGGTTTATTCAGGAGACCGAACTTGCACAGAATTCCCCGCGCTCAATATTTAACATCCAATTCTGAAACTTGCACACAAGAAACTAAAGTCCGTACTATTTCCAATGAAATTTTTCCCATGTAATTTGGATTCCCTATGAAGAAGTTATGATTGTTTTACCCAGAACACCTGTTTATTGACTAGCTTCAGGATTGGTCAAAAACTCTATCTTCCACAGAGTGTATCTCCATAATTATAGTGAATCAAGAGATGAAATTTGTACCACAGGTACCTTGATATTTCTTATCAATACCATAGCAATTTCACCATCTGAATCATTCTAGAAAAAACGTTATAGAAAAAATGGTAAGATGACCTGAAAATAACATACCTTAGAGCACATCACCAAAACACTTCATCCTCCCTTGAAATCCGGACTTCTTTACTTCTGATTTCCTCTGAAATTTGACTTGTGTATAAAATGAATGTATAATGATATTTATTTATACCATTTATGTCACTTCCTTTTAACATTAGGGCCGAACTGACAATTTCTTATTTTGTAATTCTTTTCTTTAATTATCTTCAGGGCCTACATGTACTTCCTTCTTCAATTCACTTTGTCATATTCAAAAATTCATTTCTCCTCAACCATGAGGATCCACGTGGCGTGCCACATACCACTAGAAACAACATGATGTATACTATCCATCCATGGATCTTGTATCTACATGTGCATTTTCCTTCATGTCCAAATACCTTCATCAATCTTGCGGTCCAAAACGCATGACTAGGGTTGACATCAATGACAACAACCAATCTTCCAACAGGATCTTGTGGCTTTGTGCATGTAGATGATTGACAGAAAGCAATAAAGAGAATAAGAGTTGGTGGACATAGCCCCAAGTTGGGGGTGAACCACATATATCTTGTGTTGTGGTTGCTTTGTGCATTATGGTTGTTTTATGGTTCATATGATTAGTGCTTAGTAAAATCATGTATTCTTAGATGAATGTGATAGCTTAGTGCCTAATGATGTGAATAAGATGCTATATTTGATCTATTTTGATGTGATTAGTGCTTGAATGTGTTGAATCTTGTTGAATACTGCGTTGTGTTGTAGTTAGGGTTTATATGCGTTGTAGACAAAGGCTAAGTACTAATGAATGACAACCGCTAAGTGCTCTGTTAAGGTGTTGTAATCACAGATCTGTGTCTGAGCTAGGTTTCAGACATCTAAGTCCTGCAACCACCCCTGCCTCTAGCTTGGGTGAGACTTCATCTTCTTTGCAGGTGTCGCTGAAAGGGCCGATAGTTAGGGTTTTGTTGGTGCATTGTTGAAGCGTTGAACCCTGGGTATGCCCCTGTGCCACCAAAAGGTTTTATATCTAGATCAAATTATTGGACCACTGCCATCCAGTTTCCTCTTCTTTCTTCCATCTCCTGTTGAGTAAACATGGATCGAACTATGGGGTGAGGCATGATTACTTTGGTGTGATACTTGAGGATGTAAGATCTGAAGTGTTTTACCACCTTGTATACTACATAGGCCTACTTATATATAGCAGGGTAGTTTATTTCACCCCCCTAAATATTAGTGCTCATTAATGAGACAGGGGCTTTATTGTTATCATCATCTTTTTGAGTCAAAAATGTGGCTAACGATTGGTTGGAGAAGAAAGTATAGAGGAAGAAATATTTATTGAAATCGAGACTTCGCAACATCGGAGCTTGAGATATTATCGTCTTAATATTTTTGAAGGAATTCTTCTATTCATCATCCCACTTAAACTCGGCTTCTTTACCAATCATTTTTTGCAAGGGTTTGATAATTTCCTTGAAATCAGGGGTGAATTTCATTACAAAATTGATTTTCCCAAAGAACAAATGCATATAATTTTTTTTGTGAGGGAACGAAAGTTGAGTTATAGCCTTTGTCCTTTATGTATCTATGCAAATGCCTACTTGTAATATGATGTGGCCTAACATATTACCTTCCTCGACACCAAAAATAGTTTTCTTAGGATCTAAGGATATGTCGTATTTCCTACACCTTTTGAAAATCTGGGTTAAATGTTGGATGTGGTCCTCTCTATTCTTTGAATATGTAGTCACATTGTCCAAGTAGAATACCACACACTTGTTGATTAGTCCTCAAAATTATACATCCATGGCCCTCTGGAAGGTCACTTCTGCATTGATTATCCCAAAGGGCATGCATTTATAAGTAAAAGTTCCCCACTTGGTTCGGAAGGTAGTTTTTAGATGGTCTTCTTATGAAACTAGAACCTGGTTGTAACCTCAAAAACTATCCAGTAATGATAAAATCTCAAATCCAGACACGATCTATAGGAGTTTCTCCATTAGTGGGACCAGGTAGTTTTCCTTTTATGAAGATTTGTTGAGGTTTCTAAAATATATGCATAGGCAAATCTCCCCAGACTTTTTCCTTACAGGAACCATATTTTCTACCCACGCATAGTGTCTAACCTCGAATATAATCTTGGCATCTAACAGTTTCTTTAACTCTTGACACATGAGAGGTTCTAGGGAAGGGTGGTACTTTCGAAGCTTCTGTTGGAAGGGTTTCACTTTAGGTTTTAAAGGGATGGTGTGTTGAATTATATGGGTATCATAAGTTTTCAGATCTCAGTAGGACCATGCAAAGAAATCATGATATTGTCTGAAGAGTTTGAGATAGGACTTCCTTTATTCTTTGGACATGGTCTTGCTGAGGTTTAAGTTTTTTGGGTTTTTCGGGGTTCCGAGATTTATAGTTTCATGCATGGGATAGGAGCTACCAGTCTTCACGTTTTTCGACCCCTTAAATCTCTCTTTTAGGTCAAAAAGGTTTTCCAAATTATCTATTCCCTTCGGTATTGTGTGGGACTTTAATTTGTCTATTGGCTAATTTGTATGAGGGTCGGTTTCCATTGATCATTCCTAGAATACTTCATCGTCAATGGTCGGGTCTTTAAAATTGTCCTGATTGGTCAAAAAGTTTATAATTTGTTCGTCTCCTTCAAAAACCTTCCAATTAGAAATATTGTTGGGCACTGATGGTTTACATAGCAGTTCTACAGTGAACCGAGAGGCTTCATAATCCTCTAGAGGTGATAGACTTGAAGTAGCGGTGGCCAGAGAATCAACAAGAATGTTCTTTGCTCTGGGGATTGATGTAATGCTAAAAGATTTAAAATGTTCTATCAGCCTATGCACTTCCTTTTGGTAATTCTTTGGGTGTGGAGAATTGCAATGTATAGTGTTCTTTATCTGCCTTACAATTATTTCAAAGTCTCCTAAAACCTTCAATTCTTGGGCGTTCAGGTATACGGCTTTCTTTAACCCTTGTACTAGAGCTTCATACTCGAGAGTGTTATTTGTGCATTCGAATTCTAGTCTACAGGACATGAAATTTCGTTTTCCCTTCAAATTAATGAGGATACACCCTACACCTGACCCTTCTTGTGATTTAGATCCATCAAAATATAGGGTCCAAAATTGTGGGAAAAATGTATTATCTTCCTCTTTATTATTACTTTCATCTTTTCCTCTTGTTGGTTTTGTGATTTCCAATGCAGGTTCTTGGCAGGAGAGGGTTTCTCCTGCCGCCGTCGACAACTCCTCTCGAAAAATCATTTTGTAGTTTTGAGTAAGAGGGAAATTAGATTAGAGATGGGAGAAGTTCCCAAAGTAGGAATCACTGGAATAATTTCCTAGCACGGGAAAATCTGTCGATGAGGGCTCGTTTAGGGTTTCTATGTTAGTAACAGTATGTTTTAGATATCTTTCCCTATCAATTCTGATCATATTTTTGTGTCCCTTTAAGGGTAGCCAAAGGTGTGCACAGTCTGTGCTAAAGTATCCATTTAACTTTTCAGACCAATCTCAACTTAATAACAATCCATAAGCTTCTGGGATATCTACTACAATGATGTCAATTACTTGCACAAATTTAGGATGTGTCACTATTCTGATCATTACGTATTTGATTTCTCCCATGACCTTCACCTGGGTTATGTCCAGTTTTATTACATGTTTATCTCTTTTGAGAAAAACTACATTTATTTTTTTTCAAATAGACAGTCGCATAACATTAGAGGATGCTCCTGAATCAACTAAGCAGTTATGGAGGTTTATGTTGAAGACTTCAAATGTTAAAAGGAATGGTGGCACAAAAGGTTTTCCCTTCTTATCTTCAAAGCAGGCATTCACAATCGGCTTATTTCCTAGATTTGCAGTAGTTAGATTTCTTCCCTAATCAGTGATTTTCGTAGGATTTTCTACTAATTTCAAATCTTGTAATAGGAATTCCTTTTGTTGATGTATTCTACATATGTCCATAACTAATATATTATCCTTCAACTTCTTCAAATATTCTACTATTTTGTAATCCAACTTAGGGGATTCCCATGTATGGATGTTTATAGGGTTTCTTCAAGGAACAAAAGGTGCTTTCGGGTGATCGGGAGCTAGTTTCCCTCCCAAAATTTGGGTAGGAATAAGGTCATATGAGATAGGTTGACCCCTACTTCGGGTTTGCACAACCAAAACTTTTGCAAGTGGTTCTTGAATCTCAATCAGGTCATCGAAAGGCATAGCTAGGTCAAGATCCCATATCAACATGGTAGTTTCTTCTGGTGGGGCAATTTCTTCCTGATCGGCGATATTCATACTAGAGTTGCTTGATTGTTCAGTCAAGGAGACTTCGTCAAGAAACCGGTTGGCCATCAAATTCATGGCATGGACCATTGAGGGTAGTCTCTTTCAGAGTGATTCTCTTGATGATAAGTGTAGAAGGAGTCGGATGCTACATTTCCTAGATCGATGTTTACGTTGGTTGGGGGAGGTTCAATTGCTTTGAACGGTGGATTCATTTTAAAGAAAGGTTTATAGGGCCTCTCGCATAGTTTCCCTCTCCTGTACTTCTCTTCATGTCTATGATTTTGTTTGACAATTTTTTGACCATGCATTGTAGGTCTTCTATTTCCCCACTTCCCTTTTCAGGAGTTTCTTCTGTTTGTTTCCCTGGGGGTCTAGTAAGTAATAGTCCTCTCCTGGGAAGAGGTTGAACTTATTTCTTAATTAATGATAACTAGACTTCTTTACACCCTTTCATTTGGAATTATATCATTTTGCCTTCTTCAAAATTCTCAGCTAGGGTTAGTTTGGCAGCCCTCTTCACAAACATGGAAATAGAAGCTGGGAGAGCATTAGCATATACTTCAATTTGAAACTCCTGAGTGGGTTTAGCTTCGGGCTAGAATTTTTTAAAGATGGTGGTAAATATTTGAGTAAATTCTTTGACCTTTTCCTTCAAATTCATGGAGGCAGTGAACAACTCGGCCATCAAAACTCTTGTAGTAGTTTCTTCTACAAATTTATCTAAAAAGTCTTTTTGAAACTTTGTCCAACTAGTTATGGATCCTACAGGTAAGTTAAAATACCACGTGGAAACCAAATTCTCAAAAGTGTAGGGGAATAGATACAAAACTGCATCTTCATGTTGGAAATTCATAAGTCTGATAGCTAGTATGAATTTCTTGATATGGTCTTCAGGAAATCCTGAGGTTTCAGGGTCAAATTTAGGAAATAGCTTCTCTGGATGTCGGGGAAGGTTATGTACTCATTCAGGGATGGACAAATCATCTCTGGCCAACCAAGGTTGATTTTTTTGCGGTGGTTTTCCCCTATCTTCATCATGGTCATTATGATCTTCCATATCTTCAAATCCTGAAACTGAATGTTCTGATTTAAACCCTTTTTCTTCCAAAAAATCATCTAGCTCAGAGACATTGTCGGTTGGTGTTTCGGGGATTAAATTAAGAGGATGTTTGATTTCAATGAGATTTAAATATATCATGTCTTCTACTGTTTCCACAAAAACCTGGTCGGGGGTATCAACCACTGGTCTTCTTACTTGTTTCCTTCAAGGAAGTATCGGAGCTAAGGACAGTGCACTGATGTGTCAGGCATATGCTCTTGTGATTCTTCTAAATTGATTCAATTCCTCATGAGGGAGAGCATAAGGTATGTCTGGGTACAAGCATTCTTCCTTTTCTTTGGGTGAGTTACTCATTTCAGGAGTACTCAATGTGTGTGGGTTGTCTTGGGAATGACTAGCCATGCATGTGGTTTGTTTTTAATCTACAGGTTGTCTAAGATATTATGTGAAATGTGTATTCATCCATTCATACTTCAGGCCCTCCTTCTAGCACCAATTCTATTGATGGGTCCTAAATCCATTTAAATAAACAGTAGGAACCAAACCCACCATTGAGGGCCAATTAGACTCTACAACGTTTAATAGTGGAATGGTTCTCCATATTTT